>APFE031056390.1:139927-238989 GCA_000404065.3 Pinus taeda | reverse complement strand
TAAAGGGGAAATTCTATCTTAGATCCATCTTAATTCTGGGTCTACCAAGTGCTCAGAGGGATAAATATATTTCATCCCGCTAAGAGTGGTAGATGTGGAGTTAAGATGGATATAGGTTGGTTTTTATGATAATGAAGATATTAATATTGTAAAAACATCTTAAGGTGAATGGTTAAAGCATAGAAATTGGACAAGTATATTTGTATACTTCTGTTTTAAACTAAAACAAATCCAGGGCTAAAAGGAATGGATTGATTGCACTAGTCATCCTTCTATAACTTTCCAACATATGCTGGAGTAAACAGATTGTAATTTGGGTAATTTTTCTAATTTCAAACACGAACATACTTGTGTATTGGCATGGTGGTTATGAGGTCCCTAAAAGTGATGAATTTGAATTTTTCTTGGTTTTATAGTTTGGGTAATTTTTCTAATTGCAAACAGGAACATACTTGTGTATTGGCAGGGTGGTTATGAGGTCCCTAGAAGTGACGAATTTGAATTTTTCTTGGTTTTATATATAGTATTAGGTTTTTTCTCATGCTTTCTGTGAATGGCACGGGTGAATTTTATCTTACACCCACTAGATTATCGATATGTAATTTCGGTAATTTTGATTTCAAAAGATATTTAAAGAAATGCAATGATTTCATTTGTGTATTCAATAAACACAAGATTTTATAATTGAGTAAAATATTCACCATGCCCGGTGAGAGATTTGCCCAAAAATTATATATACATATCATATTATTGATAAAATCGCCTTCCATTTTTCCTATATACCATGGAGATTCACCCATTTATTATACATGTAAATTTTGGGGGGGTTCTTAAAATTTTCTCTGCTTGTGTGAAACACCTTGCTCTTGATAAATTTATCATACCATTTCATTCTCCGTTGTTGAACGACAGTAGTTTTCTAGATAGCTACTAATCAAATCTCATCTAACTCATTGAGCTGTTCCAGTTGGTGTTTTTGTGCTTTTGATAAGTCTAGGCCTACTTCTAAAGTTGTTTTGAGTGTGCTAATCTCGAATTGAACTAGAATCAAGGGGGATTTCCAGTAGACTAACTCGAATGGAGAAAACCTGGTTGTGTTCTGTCATGTTGTTCTATATGCCCATAAAGCTTCTGGAAGTTTCTGTGACCAATCCCAGCGATGACTTGCTACTGTTTTTATCAAAATATTTTCCAATATTTTATTTGTACTTTCTACCTGTCCATTTGCGTGGGGATGATAAGGGGTTGTCACTCTGTGTTAACCCCGTATTTTTGCAACAACTTCCCTATCATGTGAGATTTGAACTATGCCTCTCCATCTGACACGATTTCCCTTGGAGTACCATATCGAGCAAAGATTTCTTTGAAAAGAAAGTCTGCAAATACTTGATTTGTTGCTCGTGCGACCAATCCAACTTCCACCCATTTAGTCACATAATCAGTGCAGACCAAGATGTGAGCTTTCTAATGAGAAGGTGGGTTGAAATTTCCAACAAAACCAATGGCCCATTTCTCAAAAGGTTCGAGGACTATCTGGGGTTATAGAGGCATTTCATCTTCTTTCCTAGGTTGTCCCATCCGTTGGCAACTATCACATCTACAAACATAATCCCGAGCATCACAAAATATGGAAGGCTAGTAGTATCCCATCTACAACACTTTGTGGCCTGTTCTCTTATCTTCAAGATTTCCTCCATAGGATCTGTCACGGGTAGCCTTTAAAATCTCATAGATGTCATCCTCTGCCACACAACGCCGAATCTATTGATCAACCCTTGTATGAAAGAGATGCCCTGCTCTCCATGAATATCGGGTACTATGATGAATAATCTTCCTCTGATCCTTATATGAAAAATTACGAGGTACCTTCCCTGTAGCAAGATAGTTAGCAATATCTGCACACCACATAGTGTTAGCAGAAACTGAAAAAATATGTTCATCTGGAAAATTATCTTCAATGGGTGTATTCTTACCATCATTTTCTATCCTAAACAGAAAATTAGCAACCACATTGTCTTTCCCTGGTTTATCTACTATAGTAATGTCAAATTCTTCTAGTAGCAAAAGCCATCTTGTAATGCGACCACAGGGAATAGGTTTCTTCATTAAATACCTGATAGCTGCATGATCAATATGTACAAAGGTAGGGTACCCAGTAATGTAATGCTAGAATTTGTTGATGGCATAGATGATAGCAAAGAACTCTTTTTCAGTCACTGTGTAATTTAATTCAACAGGGGCCAAATTCTTACTAATAAAGTAAATTGCATATGGTACCATGTCCTCTTGCTATCCCAATACTGCACCAACCGCTATCTTGGAAGCATCTGTGTCAATATGGAATGGTAATGCCCAGTCTAGCCCTCTAAGGATCAGAGCACTACAAAGCAATTCGTTGATTTTCGTGAAGCCTACGTCACAGTCATTTTTCCACACAAAATATGCATCTTTTGTCAGCAATTGAAAAAGTGGATGTTCTACTTTAGAATTTTTTCTATAAAGCACCTGTAATAACCAGCATAACCAATAAAGTTGCATACCTGCGTGGGTGTTTTGGGTATCAAAAGGTGCAGAATTACCATTATTTTAGCTGGGTCCATCCGAATCCCTTCAACTGAAAGAAAATGTCCTAGAAGAATTCCCTCATTCATCATCATATGGCACTTTACCGTACTTAAGGAGACTTACGCTTGTATGAACCTTTCAAGAACTTACTCTAAATTTCTCAATCCTTCTACGAATGCATCCCCATATGGAGTAAAATCTTCCATGTAAATTTCAAACTATCATCCACCAAATAAAAGAAGATCCCAAAAATTGCCCTCTGGAACGTTGCAGGTGCATTACATAGGCCAAAAGGAAGGAATCGGTATGTGAATGTTCCCCAAGGGCAGGTGAAGGTAGTTTTATCCTGATCTTCAAGAGCTATTTGGATCTCGTTATACCCACTAAATCCATCTCGGGAGGAGAAAATTTTTTTTGCAGCCAATGTGTTAAGAACTTGGTCAATAGATGGTAAAGGAAAATGGTCTTTCTACATTGCCTTATTTAATTCTCTATAATCGATGCATATCCGCCATTTACCATTTTTCATAGAGACCATTACTAATGGAGAAACCCCTTGGCTGTTTGAAATGGGGTAAATGTAACCTACGTCCAATAATTTTTTAAGTTCTTCCTTAACAACATTTTTCAATGCAAGGTTCATCCTTCTCTGAGGCTGTCTCACATGATGACAACCTTCCTTAATATATGTATATGGTGGGTACATAATTTAGCTGTAATACCCTTCATGTCTAAGTAATCCCAGGTGAAGGCTTCCTTATGTTTTCGAAGGACATCTAAAAGTTGTTTCTTCTGGGATTCTGATAGGTCTATGTTAATGTTCAGGGTCTTCCCTGGTTCTAATTCCACTGGGATACTTCCATGGGGTGCAACTATGGGTAGCTCCTCAGATTCCTTTGTTGTTTCAATAGTTTCCTATGTCTCACGGCTTAAGATGGATTCTAGGATTTGTTGATTTGGTTCTAAAATGGAGCAAGGATCATCCATAAAGCCAGTGATTGCATCATCCTCTGATTCCATTTTTAACTGGAGGGCCTGTCCAATAGTAAGGAGTGGTCTTAATTCCTCATTTTCTGATTTGGGTTCCTTCCTCGATAACATTTTCTTGATACCTGTTGGTTTTGTGGATGGGTTTGGTTCTGTAGGCAGGTATAACACTAAATTTTTAGTATTGTGCCCATTTGAAATGACCATGTGCCTGGAACGACACCCAATGTAAGCATTTGCAGTAGCCAACCACAGCCTACCTAAAATCAGGGGATGACAACCAACCGAAGATTGTGTGTGTAATACTAGGAAATCTATGGGATAATGCCATGAATCCACTGAAATTGTTACATCTTCTAACTTTCCTAATGTTTTTACTGTAGATCGATCTACCAGTTCTAACACTGTAGGTGTGTGCTTCAAGTTACGAAGACCTAATGTATGCATGGTTTCAATGGTGATAACATTGATGGTAGCAACCAGATCTACCAGCACATTTGGAATTTCTATCCCATTAATTTGCACTGTCAGAATTGGGTTCCCTAGATCTCCATACTCTACAGGCATTGACTCTCGCATCATACAATCCGATAATTTTCCCATGACATGAATAGTAAGGGGGTCTTTAGATTTCTTTGTTGGCTTCTTCAAACATTATTCCCTAAGCATCTTTACGTATATCAGTACATCCTTCATAGCTTGTAATAGGGGAATTTTGACAAATAAATTCTGTAATTCACCTATAAATTGAATTTAGCCTGAGGGCTTGATTTGCTTAGAGTTAGTCTTTTTGGATAGGGTGGTTCAACTTGATGTTGTTTTGCAGGAGGCAACTGATTTCTACTAATTTTTTTTGGTTCCTTGTTAATTAATTCTGATTCTTTACCCTCACTATCAAGCTATTCAATGATAACTGGTGGAGGTTGAGAATCGACTGTTCGCCCTGATCGAAAATTCATTTCATACAATTCTGTGGTGGAAATTCTATACGAAGGTAGGTTGAGAATGTCGGTTTGATGTACTCCTTTATTATTAGGATTTAGATTAGATTGGATGGGATGTTGGGGATGAACAAGTTGACTACTAGGCAGCAGATTATAGGGTGGTTGGAGTTGCTATTGTGGCATCAGCTAAGGAAACTTCTCAGGAGAAGGTCCTTGCCAAGTTGGAGCCCATGGGGAGCTCGAACCAGTTTGAGGGTTCCACTACTGCCAAGGTGAAAACTGCTATTGTGGCCACATGGGTGGATAGGGCATGGACTGAGTATTCATATTGAAATTACTGAAATATTGAGATGGGTCCAAGTACATACCTTGATTTCCCATTGCTGGTTGAGGCTGCCATGGCTATTTAGACCCCATGAGGTACAACTGCTCCATGTCCTCTCCTGTCCCTTGAAACACTACTTCCAGGCCTGACAAGGAGGGCCATGAGCTTGTTGCATGATTTAATTCATAGATTGTGCATTCCTGTATGGAGTTCAATGGACATTCCCTATCTAGATGCTTCTTTCTACACTTTGGGTAGAATATAGTCGTGGTCCTGTCCAATTCTAGCTGCTTACGTTTCACTTGTAGTGTGACCATCTGTGCCGACAGAGTACTAAGGATATCAGTTCTCAAGTTGTCCAACAGGTTTTCGATTTCTGCCTTCGTAACACCCCCGCTAGATAGCTTTGTTGAGAAAATCCCTTGTCTATTTCTTGCGAGTCCACTCAAGCACTAGATGCATAATTCATAGATAACATCGAAGCTTTCCTTCAATATATCTCCCTTTCCTATGATATTCAAAATTCCAAAGAGTCCTCATGAAAAGCGCGGAGGACGATAGTTTTGAAAATATCCCTATGCAGGTAAAAGTGACCTGGCCTCTGTAATGTGTACTTGAATCAAACCACACAGTCTTCCAAGCTCTCGTCTTCTTTTTGTGTGAGCTTAAGAAGCTCCTCTTTGATGTTCTAGGATTTGGAGTAATCCTGGTATTTTTCCAAGAAAGTTGTTCACATATCTTCCCATGTGGAAATAGACCTTCCTTCGAGGCCCATAAACCATCACAGAGCTGTCCCTTTTAGTGTGGCAGGGAAAATTTTTAAGTTCTACGCATTCGTCATGTAGCCATACCCCGGGCACACTATGTCAATCTCGAACAAAAATGTGTCTGGGTCTGAAACAAGCCCATGAAATCTTGGTAAGGCTACTAATGGAATCGACTTCATGAGCGCGCTAGCCCCTGGATCCCCGGTCAGGAAATCGATAATGGAGGTCGTATGTGCCATAAATATCCTCCAATAACCACTGGGTATCTCAACAGGCTTTGGAGAAGAAGCCCAAGGGTTCCTTACCAATCACGTTCGAGTTGCTTTGATAGGACTTCCCTGATCCCTTGTCGATGCAAATGCCTCTATAATTCCTTCTCCTGCGTTCTGATGACCTGATCCCTTGGCTACGACCTCCTTTCCCTTGCTGGAGTGGCCTGACCTTATCAATGTTCTGCTTGCAACCTCTTCCCTTTCTATTACCAGCATAGGTTTCTCCTGGTCAGGTATACTACTAGATGTCTCCTCAACTGTTGGAGGGGGCTACTGTGTCGAATCGCCCAAGAATACTATGGAAGACACTGGTTGATCTACTGATTGTCCCTCAGATTTTGTCCTCTGTGCACCCGGTCTCACGGCTATGCGAGAGGATGCTTCTGATTCAGCACTTGCTATAATTTGTTTGATGTAAGTCTTTCTTCCCAAGCCTGGTCCGCCCCTCTTTAGGGTTCTCCCTTTTCCCCTCTTATTTGGTTCTCTGTTCATACAAATATTGATATGACAGAAGGTCTTGGTGTTGACTTACAACACTCTAGACTTGAAGTAAGGTGTCAAAAGACCATTCCTTCCCCAAGGAAAAAGAGCTTATGAAAAGAGAGACAACTAAAAAAAAAAAAGGAATCTAAGGTTCAAGGCCCAGAGTAGGGCGTCAAAGGACACTGCCCTCCCCATGACAAGAAATACAAAAAACACACCTCCGAGAAGACCTAATACTTCCAGATTTGAAGTAGGGTGTCAAAAGACTCCTCACCCCAGGGTAAAAGCTAAGGTTTCCCGAAATTATAAAAGAAAAGGGTTTGAAAAATAAATCTAACTCAGGGGCTAGAGCAGGGTGTCAAAAGACTCCTCCCTCCCAAGGACAAGAGATCGACCCTATGGAAATAGGAAAGCAAATAGAAACAGGAAAAAATGAACACCTATGCTCAGGACTTGGAGCAGAGTGAGAAAACTTGTTCTCTCCCCAGGATGAGAGATTGACCCTTTGGCTGTTCCGAATTGTGTCTTGCACCTTGTTAGCCTCCGTGGAAACGGTGCCAAAATGTTACGGTCCAGGTATGAACAATATATTCACCCTCTTTCCTACATTAGTCTCTCAATCTGGGTGTTTACCCTTTTCAAGGCAACATGCAAAGTATATTCAGGGGAAAGGTTACCATCCGTTACTGACCAAGGGTTCATGATTAATACTCAAAGAATTACCATGAAACTAAAATTAACTACAGTACTCAAGAAAACAAACTATAAGAAATAACAATCTGCAACAACAACCATAAAATGATAAATGACACACAACAGGAACTACGCAGCACCTGATCAGAAGAGCAGGCCCAGCTCTCTGATCAAGGTTGTTTTAATCACAACGAAAAGTGGAGCAGCAAAACGAGTGGTATATTATTAACCGGAAAAAAACTATTACAATATTGATGGGGAGCCTCCCCTCCCTTTTTACAAGAATAACCTACCTTTTATACAAGGCGAAGGAGAACAACATCCTTCCCCAAAACCTGGTAACCGTATACCCAAAAATATACATAGGTTCAAAACAGCACTAGCACCGAATGGACAAGATCATAGAATGGTCCAAGAATGGTCTAGGGACATTTGCGACTCCAGCTACATGACTTCCTTATATTTGGTTGTTGCTGTGAATCGCGGATCTGCTACAGGACCCTGAGAGATCGGTACCTATTCTCCGAAGTTGTGATCAAACATGTGTTTAAGTGTTGTGAATAGGCAAAACCCCACAACTTTAATTCATTAATAAAATATTCCAATAGACAGAAAACGGGTAATTACCTTGCGGATTTAACACATTAAATACAGATGAATAAGTACAAAAAAGACAAAAAGAGGGATGGAAATGCAACAAAAAGATAGCCCGATTTGATTCCCAATAGAGACAATGGTGACAACTAACACCACACATTCCCAACAATGTAATTACTAAAACAACCGAAGTAGTTAAACTATATTAGTACAGGCGAAACAAACATGCATTACAAATGCCAAAAGAATAGTCTTACAAACGTCTACAAAATATGCATGAAAATGTGTTGCCCTTAATAGGCTTATCAATTGAGCATAAGTCCCAAGACATAACTGTACACTATACATCACTAGTCCCATTATTGGGACATTGGAGCCACTTCTCGTTGCCCAAAGAACTGACTCTCTACTCTTAAGGCTATGTGGGAGGAGCCATTTTGAGAATTTCCTTGCTCATAAAATGGTAGGGGTATATATTGGCAAGCGTGATGCTTGACCCTTGTGACTCTTGGACTACTCTAATGACCGTTCAACTTCCTATGAGTTTCAACTAACATGACTCTTTAACTTCTTGTGTGCATTCATTGTACTTTCACATTACATTACATTTAGTTACAACAGATATGGCCCATATAGGTGATGTGGCCTTAACAACTCATGACACAACTTAACATTGCATTGTTCACATGTAATAGATGGCTATGGTGTCAATGTCAAGATGTTTCACTGCTAAGTGATGGATGTACTCTCATGTGTGTTTTGTCTTCTCTTTTTCATGGCTTGGTGTTGTGGGGTCTTCAATGGTGTTGGTCTTGTAATATGGTTCTATGCATGTGTTCGTTTCACTTGCTTCTTTATTTTCTTTGTTTGTCGATCCAGCTGGAAGTAATTATTCTAGCGTCTGCACTCCTACTTCATCCCATTCATTGTCTTGCTATGATCTATCAGTGTACCTGTTCCTTCAATTCACTCATGATGGGATGACATCAAATCCAAAACCTCCTAGTCTAACATGATGCATTTTTTTTTGTGTTCCAGGCCTGAGACAGATGATAGGATGGGAGAGGGCTCACTAACTCTGAACTGCATAGTTCCATGTGATAGGGACAAAGGACTAGTAACTGAGATTATGTAGAGTGCAACTCAGGCTTGGACAAGGAAATCTGGGGAAAAGTCTTGACTGTCAGGGAAAAATGCACAGAGGCCACAGGAGGCAAAATTGCACAGTTAAGGACAATAGTGGCAGTTGCAAGTTGGGACCTTGAGTGAAACTTGTGCGTAGTTTCTAGGGAGTAGACAGGGCAACCCAACAGAGGGGTTAGCGAACAACTCTGCGTTATTTTTGAGATAATTAACCTCGGTTGAGGAAAGTCACTAGGAGGACATCTCTATGCAATTTCTGGGAGTAGTGTATGATCAGGTCTCTACGTAATACAGGGTTTTAGAAAGGAGGAGGGAGACTTGATTACTGTTCTTGTGAAGTGCATAGTTAATATAGGCAGTGAGGCAGTTTCTGTGCAGTTTTGGGAAGGAAGACAACCTGCTCACCTCTGTGATTGTCTAATGTAATTGATCTAGAGGAACACCTCAAGCACTACACAATTCTAGACAGTACAACAACACTACTAAGAAGTAAGACTACACAATGCAAGTTAGTTAGGGTCCAATGAAGTGAATCTATTATGTCGACAGATTTTTATGAAAATGGCTAAGCGTGAGAGGCAAGTGAACTTTTGATGACTCAAAATTGTGATCACACACTTAGCATACTTTGACAACATGAAAACTCTCACCACTAGGACAACATGCCAAAGCATGACCTTCTGTGGGACTATCTAGAGCTAAAAGCGACAAGTGCGACACTTGTCATAGACCTCTAGATGATAATGACGACACTTGCAAGATAGTTCTTACAACTTTGTGTGTGAGTGCGATGAGTGTTCACATAGCTAAGACAACCCAAACACACAAATACAAACCTTCAAAATCACTAGTACAAGATTGCAAGCATGAAAAAGAAATCAACATGCCAAAAGATGACAGTTTGTTAAGCAAGAAAAAGGGTGAAAAAGACTCTGATAGAGCTTAAAGAATGAGCTCGAGTGTTTGCAACCATCAAAGGAAAACCAAGGAAGGCTCCAAAATTTCAGTGCGAGACAAAGTTCTAGAGGGTGATGCAGCCACTACAACACAAGCATAGATGAATTTTCCTTCTTGACATCTCGACTGTAATTAGTAAATGTTTACATATCCAAAACCATCTCCTTGTGTTTAATGGGAAGCTTCTTGAGGTAAAACTACTTCTACCAAGTTGTTATGCGTAACTTTGTCATACTTTTCACCTTTTTCTAGTTTAGGTCTGAAAAAAAAATTATGGTTCTTTCATGACAAGCATAGGAAGAAAAATTGTGGATATCCCTTATATAAAGGAATGGGGACAACCTTCAAAATGGTTTTAAAATAGTAGAGGCTAGATGATAGAACTAGACAAAAAGAATCAGAAGTGAATGAAAAGATTTATTCCAAAGAAAATTTATATTTCATAATCTTAAGGAAGAACTTTTTAACCTCCCATTCCCTAAAAATATCTAGAAGCAGTTGGATCGGATCCAAAAGAAAAGGGAAAATTGGATAGCCAAAATACACTTGAACTAATATTAAATATAGAACATGATAGACATTGAAGTAACATGTGCTAAAGTTCATAATGAGAATTTATAGGTGGATTTACTGAACCTAGTTGCTCATAAGATATAATTATTTGGATGAAAACAATTTTCTTGAGAAGAACGTACAAATACTCCAAAATAACAAGAGACTAATTTGCAGGTGGGTAAAATGCTTAGAAATCGATGAATTAACAATTATATTTGATATTAGATATGCATGTTGCTTTTGAATTTTAGAGTGCAAGGTATTCAAAATTATATTTAGCAGATTAGGCATATTACTTGAAAAATGACATATCTAGTACTATTGAAATCAACTTCCATCTCTTATTTTTACAATACAATAGAAATAGGACAATTTTTCAATTATTTGAATCTTCCAAACAAGTCATTTTGAGGGATTGCATCTGCAGCCAGTGCATGGTCATCAACAACAAGAGGGTTGAGAAAACAAGGTATGCATTGTTTTTTGGACGCTTATATAGGTGGACACACCATGTCCATATTCCTATGTTTTAAGTAAATTTGAAAGCATATGACGCAACTAAGTCGGCTATTTACCAAGATATGAAGTGAATATAGTGAAATGCATGTTCTAGTTTCAATAAAAATATCACCACAAGCAACATATTTATCTCATGGTAGATGATTTTTCACACTAGTGAAAAGAGAAAATGAATTTAAATCTTCTTCACAATCATGCCCATATTTAACTACACGCTTGCTCGTCTATCATTAATAGTAGATTCAATAAATGATTTTGTAGCAATTTTAAACTGATTATCATTATCTGTTATTTCATCAGCAGTAAATTTTCTGGATGTATAAATATCCATGTCAGTAAATTCTACCTTTATTTAAATTCAAAATGGTTCGTAATTTTCACATGTTACAAGGTTGTTTATGGAATTCATGTCTAGTTCATGTTTGCAACCATTTATAGGATTGAAAGTTACTGTTGGTTTCTCATCTTGTTCAAGTTGTTTTGAACAAGATCTAATGAAATAACACTTTCTTTCTATTTCAAGTAAGAAATTTTATTGATGGAACATTGTTCCACTTTCAAGGGTGATGACAATGCCTTAGATGATCTGCAATTCAAAAATCAATTTTCACTCATCAGGAAGCATAAAAAGAAGTGTCAGAATTGACATATCTAATAAGGAATCACATTACAGAAAACACAAAACAATAAAATAGGAAATTTAATCCCTATCACAGGAATGAATGTTTCAAAAGAATTAATTTGTTACAAATTGAAGCCGCATGAAGACTTGCCCTAGCCTGTGTTCATTCAATAAACACATCTATTCTTGAATTGTAAGAAATCACTTGTCATCCTTTGAGTTGTGTAGAATAAAAAATTGTATTTTAAATTCATAAACCCATGTTCCACCAAGTTTCAGGGATAGGGCAACATGGGTATGCATCTCCGGGACCCATGGAGAGACTCCCCAAGTTTCAAGGGAGGTTGGGTCCTTCGACATAGGGACCATGCCCCAAATGTTTAAATATAAAATACATAAAAAAGCATAACAAATTATAAATATAAATAAACTAAGATTTTGTATGCATAATTGACCACACATGCATACAATTGAGCAACGACATCCATGATCAAACTCGAAATTACAGAATTTTAAAATTGGTATAGAAAATAGTCGAATCATTGTCTAAATAAAAAATACAATTATATACATATAATTTCATCCAATTTTATTTAAATAGTAATAATTCCTCTACATCCATGTTTTGCAATAAAATATGAAGATCATTTATGGGAATATGAAGACATCTAACATATAGTATGTAGTTTCCAATGAAGTTGTTTCTCTAACCTTTCCAACTAAAGAATGAAAAAAGAAAGATGCTTCTCCAAGTTTTAACTACGAAAAGTTTGTTGAACCTAAAATGCAATAAAAATATGGTATAAAACCCATATTGTCTACACTTTTCTTTCTTTGAAAGGTTCTTATTCAAAAATCCAACTATAGCCTCATGTACTCAAACTAGCGTCTTATTAGGTGGAACAACAAAAGTTATGGTTTGGGGAAGTTATATAGAGAAGAAAAGGCAAGGTGAGGATGAGAATTATGAGACACTCCCTTTGCTTTAATGAAAAGAGAACATTTGTTCTTTTTTTTTTTAATTTATGTGTTTTAATGAGAGCCCCATGGTAGATTTTATTAAGACATCATTTGGAAACGACCCGTGTGGATGGCACTAATGATCTTTTGGGCTTGGTAATGTGATTTAAAGGGTTCTCCTTGCTAGATATATTTTTTCCATCATTATCAAGAAGATTTGGAAAGCATTTTAGGCAGCTTCCCCCAGCTCAAGTGGATGGCATTATGTGGTTATGTTTTATGGACCTTCCCAACATCAACATGCTAGCTAGGTCTGCCCCCAAGTTATTCAATAAGCATCCTTCAAAGAGGAAACTTCAAATTTAGAGTGATCTATGGGGTAAAAACACTTTCTTGTTTGGTTTGGAGAAGATTTAATAAGCCGCATATTCACCATCTCAAGACAATAATGTGTTTTCAAAAAGATACCAAAATTTTCAAGGCCCATTTGGAAGCACTAGAGTTGTAGTCATTCATTGTTACATGGGTACACATTCCCCACTATATCAGGACTTGGGTACTCCAAAGGGGGTGGTTTACCCACATCCTCTTTTGGGGAAGATGCAAGGGTACATAACATGGAACATCTCCCTAAAAAAAAAAGATGCCCCCATGCTCCCTTTTGACCAAAGTCACTATTTTGAGGAAAAAAGACCAAAGAAAAATAGACTAAAAATTCAAATGAATGTAAACATATTGCATTGTTAGATGAGGAGGAGCTTGAAGCACAACTAAAGTTTTTTGGTGTGCCATTGATCAATATTCTTGAGAATGAAAATTATTTTGCTTCAGATAGTGACATTACTTGTTATATGGAAACTCATATAAAGGGGTTTGCTCATCTATATTCTTAAGCATTTTAGATATTGATCCTGTGGAGAATTCAACATGTTCTAATATGGCTACATATTAATTTGGAAGTATTATCATACTTCAAATGCAAAAGAGATGCAGAAGGTGTGAAGGATATCAAAAGAAACAATATGGGGGAGGAGATTTTGTTACTCTCCTTGATGTCTCCTACAAAATACTAGTTAAAGCATTAGTCAAGATCTTAGGTTGTTGGCCATGATAGTTAGAAATGAGTAAATTGCAGAGCTTAAAGGAATATTAATTCCATATGATCTTATAACTAAATTGGCTCAGGTGACTAGCCAAATTTCTCTTTTACTGAAAATTGATTTTGAAAAGGCTTGTGATAGGATTGAATGGAACTTCATACTTAACATGTGGTATGGATTGTTCTATCAAATATTAGTCGAAAATTTTTTTTTGTGAGCCTCAAGAAGAATAAGTCTGAATGTCATACTTTCAAACCCTATTCTTCTACAATAACATTTATAAAACCTAGGGAGATCGTGCAATGTTTGGGCATTCCCTTTGATATTAAACTCTTTATAACTAGACAATCCAAGAAGATAATGGTCCAGTTTGAAAGAAAATATCAAGCATGGAGTAACATTGATCTTTCGCTTGACATGAAGCTTACAATTGTTGATTGAATTCTCATCGCAAGGCACATTTATTCTTCTTGTCTTCTCTCCTATCAACTATGCTTGTTGTTAAAATATTAGCCAAAAAATAACTTTTATATTGGAGTTATTTGTATAACCATGAACACCAACAATGGCATACTTGGAATGATCTTAACGAAGCTCAAGACTAAAAATTATTTCCTAAGTTGTCTTTTTTATGATGGAAATCAATGGGTTATGTCATATATAGAAGAATTGGATGTGGAATAGTGGCACAGATCTTTATGACCTTCAAAGTTTCTCCATGCTTGAACAAAAGAGGGGGATGAAGGATATTGAAGCATAGAGGTCAAGGAGCTACCAATCTCTTTGTAAATCTCAATCTCTTTTGAAGAAAAATGTGTTGGGGTAGGTCTAATAAGGCTTTGTTTTTTAGACTAGGCCGACAAAGTTGAAAAACAAATAATGCACACACAATTTCTAGTAGGAATTAAATGGTTGAACATGTCTTTTGGAGCTGCCAATCTATTTGGAAATCTTAATTTTCTTTCAAGAACAAGATGTTGGGGTGACTCCGTCAAGGCTTGGTTGTCAATACTAGACTTCACAGAGTGGGTGCTATGAATGGTGCATGAATGTTTTCTGGTATGAATTAAAAAGTTAAGCGTGTATTTTGGAGGCACATGTCCACTATGACATTTTAGGAATCGTCTTAGGATTAATTTAACTATGCTTTTACTTCCTAATTATTTGCAAAGGTCCTCTCACACTTGGATGATTAGGGACAACTAAAATTTTTATGGCACATGATTTGCTTCTCCATTATTAGATCTCGATGGAAATAAAAGTGTAATGCTACTTTCAATGAGGAAACATCCCCTTTCAATAAGGGAGAAAATTATGTAGCTAACTATACAAGCAATTATAATCCAAAAGAAAATTATCAATCATGAGTAATTTTCTTGCGTAGGTTACATGTCCTACTAAATAACACAATCAAATTAATACCTTGTGGCATTAATACCAATAAATAGAAACCAACAAATGACGAACCATTTTTTTGGGTGTTAGTTTTTCTTATCCTAGCTTTACACGAAATTCCTTAATTATCTGTATTAACTGAAAGATAGAACTGCATCTAATTGATATCATGTATTCCATTACCCATTGTTGTTTAGTGAATGGAGATATGTCATTATCCATGATTGACCACTTAGATTCAACACCAACTATTTCACCGTTGTTGGGTGATTTAATTGTATGTTAAATCCCTGTCATTTAATTTGTCAATCCCGGGGTTTCGTATACTTAGAAGCAAACCAAAATATATGGGACCTCATATGAGATTGTTGTAGGAGGTTTGTTTAGAATGGAAAGAAATAAAGTAAATTCATATTACAAATAACTTCTAAAACTAAAAAGGTTCTAGTTCAAGATGCAGCAAGTGAAGGAAGAGGCTCCCAATTCAAGAGGTCCTGGTTGTCCTCCCCCACAGTACTGTCCTCAAGAAGAGAAACTGAAGAGTAGTAGTATGTGACATATAGAAAGCAAGAGAAGAGGCTCCTAACTTAGGAGGTCCTAGTTTTCCTTCCTCATAGTTCTATTCCAACAACATTACCATTGCATAAACTCAAAAATAACTTGAAATAAAGAAAACGAAATGAGATTTAATTATTGTTCAGAACAAATAGGAGGAGAGCCTAACTTAGACTCTTGGTTGTCCCCTCATATGCTAATTAAAAGCTAAAATTCATTTATAAGCATCAAAAATAAAAAATTCATAAATAACTTGAAACTGGAAAAAGAGAATGAATTTCAATTATTACTCATATCAAATGGAAGAGAGCCTAACTTAGACCCTTGTTTGTCCTTTCATATGTTAATAAGATTTAAACTAAAATTCATTCATTAATAATGAAAAATCTTCAAACACCTAAGGAATTAAATGAAAATAAAATCTATAATGAAATAAAATGTTTCTTTGATCCTTTTAGACTGAGCTCAATTTGCTTAAGAACAAAATGACAAACTATTCCATAAATTCATATACTAGATTAAGACAATTTATATCTAAAATTGTAGAAACAAAACTTTATTCTATTCTATCATAAGTTAGGATACGTGCTCCAAAAGTCCCCCCTTTGGAATGGAGGAGGTACTCCTATTTATACAAACACATAAGAAACTAACTCATTAATGGAGATCCACTAATCCCTTCTAGATCCACAAATCCTTCATATAGTTACAACCAATATGGGACACGTATTCCTTTATCCATGATTTTTATCCATGATATATGCTTGACCCCTATCCCAAATCCCCTTCAAATATTCAAGAGAATTCGAATTTGAGTATTGGAGGACACATACGAGTGTCTTGGAACCTTCCAAATCACCTACACATGTCACCAAACTCATTCAACCTTTAGTTATAAGCAAATACATGTTACTTTTCTAACTTTTAATCATAAATTAACTTTAAATACATAAAACAAACAAGTTTGGAAAATGAAAATATGAACCCATATGGTAATGGAATATAATGATAATGTGATGAAATGAGGTGACAAAATGAGGATAAAGGTGAAAATGGAGTGAAAGTGTATGCTAGTTTGGCAGCCCAAAACACCCCCAACTTAAGTTATTGCATCTCCTCATGTAATCTATTGCATTGATTTACTTTAACGATGATTTGATCTTTTGAATTGTCTTCCTTTTATTTGAACTTTGGCTAATGTTAATTCATCTTTCATCTTTCATAATCATTTGATAACTTTGTTCCATTTGCAAATTGTCCTTTTGAAAAATATTTTATTGCAGCATATTATTTTGGTTGGTTCTTATGTGGCAACCAACTTTTAGTAGTATTGCTTCTTGTGTAACAAACCTTTTGTTATTTTTGTGTTGCATCAAAAGACTTTGAAAAAATTTAATGAACCATTCATTCTATGATCATCATTTATGAAACATGTAACATTTTGAATCATAATGCAATGGCAGTTGTTTGGAAAAGTATGTTGGTTAGGATAGCATGTGTATAAAGGACATATATGACATATGAAAGGTGATATATCGTGAAATGTGAATATGAGGTATGAACATGAATTCCCCCTGCAACTAGAGATATGACAATGTGAAAAAGGAAGTGAGGAACTTTCCAAAGTTACAATTTTAATCATTTTAAGGAATTGCATGACTAAAAATTGGGAAATCACATACCTTCAATTACCCTCAATGTACATGAGTTGTGGATGCTGAAGAGTGTGGATGCTGATGCTGTTGGATCATGGAGTATGTAAACAAAGGAATTTTGATCTTCTTCTGTGTTCTCTTTCCTAATGACAAGGTTTGAATCTTTATTGCAGCTATAACAAATTGATTTGCTGCAAACTGTTAAAATGATATAGTCTTCAATCGCTACAACACCCGATGGTACAATTCTAATCATTCGAATAAATGTGTCGATGTTGAGCATGGAGAGAAATCATTGGATTATCGACCATTGATGCATGTCGTTAACCAATGTGAGGCAACTCATCATTAATGTCAATGAGTGCCAAGGTACCTAAGTACAACTTGTGAAGGGAGAATAGATGATATAATGCCAAGCCACTTGCAAGATCCAACGATCAAGGCACATTGGTGTATTCCCATGATTGCTAGTGAGAGAGCCTGTCATTAAGGCATACAAACATCAAGGTACTACTCAGGACTCTAGTCTTGAACCTAGATAATGTGGCAATGTCGATAGGCCAAGGCTTGTTAGAAGGGAGGCCTTAAGGAATCCTCTATCATCTAACTCTAGCATGAAAAAATAATTATGGATGAGAAATTTTGCAGTGGATCAACGTTTATTTGGAAAAATGAAAATGAAATGGAATGAATCAACTTTGTAGAGTAGTTGAATGCTTTTATTGATGGCTTATAGGTTACTTAAAGTGAGGCAAGAAAATTATTATGAAGGAAAATCAATAATGGATCAAAGTTTAATTTGAATACATGAAAAGGAAAATGGAACGAAAATTTTATTGACTAAAAAAGTGAAAATGCAATAAACACACTAGCATCTGAAAGGCTTCCAAGTGATGAATTTGATCTGACATCATGTGCTCATCCATTGATGTTTCATCTTTGTTGTTGCTTTGATCATTTTCTTGTGAAATAAATGTGGTCTTTGAGAGGATTTTCAATGATGTGATGGATATGTTGACATTCTTCCCCTTGGCTTACCCAAAAGCATGTCCTCATGCTTAGAGTCTGACCTTTGATGTTTCTCTGATGATGTATTTATGAAATGTGGTCTTTGAGAGACACTGTTTGCTTGTGGTCATATGTTTATCTTCCTCGAACCTACAAAAACTTAGTACTTTTTCTACAATGTAATGTAGGTTCATCATAAGGGAGAGGCGATCAATATCTCTATTTATGACATTTACAAAAAATAAAAAACTAAGAATTGGAACTAATAAAACAAGTTCATGAAAGGAAAAATGAAAGAATTTATACCTGTGTTGAAACTAGTGCCTCATTTTACCTATTATATTTTGTCATCAATTTCTTCATTCTTAATCTCTTTAAAATTCTAATAATATTTTTCTCATTGTGTACATCTCGTCAAGATCTTTCCAATGATGCCTGAATCGCTGAAATCCGATGTCATATGAGAACGTTTTGCACATTTGAAATTTGGGTGAAAGAGTGAAGATTGACATAAGGTTTCTCAGTTGCAGGATTGTGCCCTTCCTGCATCTAAAAATATTGTCTATCTTCTTTCACTGAGCCATGACATAAAATTTTCTAGTTTGTGATGTCGTTGGCTTCTGTACCTGCAAGACTCAAAGGAACATGATCATATAAAAATACTTTATGAAACGAAAACGCATGTCTACAAGATTCAATCTTCCATCTATAGGATTCTCTTCAAGGAATTTTGCAAAACAATAATCCTGTAGATGAAGCACCCTTATCGTTCTTCTTCTTGATCCATTTTCAGTGTTGAAAAATGAGCTGGTAGATGGAGAGTGACTGTGTAATAGTGATGCGGTAGTGGGTGAAATGGAAAATGGATGATGTGACATGTTGACTATTTGATTGATAATGTGGTGATGAATGTGCAATATTGGCCAATGTTGTACTGCCATGTGGTGGCAAAATTGTTGTTTAATTAATGTTGCGTCAAAATTGTAGAATAATTAACAAATTCCAATCCCCACAAGATTTGAACTGATGACTTCCATTATGCAGTTTGAATGGCTTACCAAGAGATCACAAGTCACATTTATTGAATTTAATGCAATTTTGGAAATTTTAATTATTCTAAAAAAGAAAATTGAATCAACAACTTGACAAGTGGCCAATCTAAATCAACATTTTTACGAAAATATGATTCCAAATCATTTTTCATATCTTTTGAATTCATCATTTCCAAGATTTTTAGGAAAATGGGATTCCAAAATATTTTTCAAAACATTTTTCATATCTTTTGAACTCATCTTTTTCCCTAGAAAGTGGATTTTTTAACCAATTTTTATTCTATAAAAACTTGGGAAATGTTTATGATTTTTTTTATATATTTTTTGTTACAAGTTGTAAGCGTGGAGAAAATATCACTTCTAAAAATTTATGCTGTCAAAATTTTTTATTTTTTATTTTTTCTTAATAATTTATATTTTTTGTTAATTAATAATTACAATTTTATTTTTATCATTCTTTTTAATTTATTGATTGATTTTTTTTCTCTACAGCTTGGCAATGCTGCTGGGTGGCTAGCCATGGCTCTGTGGCTAGGCCATTGGATGGTCGTGGCCTTCGCCTTGGCTATTAGCTGCATTTAATTGAAAACAATTTTTTTACGCATTCTAGAAAATAAGGTTCGATAGAACCCTAAAAATCTCTCAAACTATTACGAATTTTGAGAAAATATTCCATGCTAAACATAACTCACCCTGTTTGGAGAAAAATCGCTGTTTTAGATTTTGAGATTCGTTTTCATTTGGTCACAAAATACATTTTAAAAGTGACGTTTTTAATCTCTACGAATTTGACCTATGCTCAGATAACTGCCAGGTGAAATTCATTTCTTTTTTTTAAATATGGAGAATGCACAAATATCTTTAATGTTTTTTAAAATCATACATAACATTTGCAGTAGTTACTTTCCTTGGCTTCCATTTTTTTTTTGTTTATTTCATTCTCATTTTCGTTTTTGTGCTTTTATTTATTTTTATTATTTATTTGTTTCTTTTAATGTTGTTGTTGTTGTTGTTTTATCAAATTTGTTTAAATAAGAAAATCTATTTTTTGTTTTTTTTAGAAACAAATAATGAAAGACTTTTTTTTTTAACAAAAGATATATTAACATGAAAGTTATTTTTCTAATCCTCTAGGTCACACAAAGCGCAGGAGGAGGAGAGCATACTCGAGATTTCATTAATTGATTTTTTTTCTTTTAATTTGGATGCAAAAAATAAAATGAAAAGAATCGATCTCACCCCTGAAATTATCACTCTTCAATCTTCTCTTCTACCCTTTGTTCACAACTGTTTGTTCTATTACAATTTTTTCCTGCCAATGGTTAGTAACTAGGTGGTTCTTACTGCACCACAAAATTGCAAATTTATCCAAAAAATCGTAAAAACTTGTTTTTTATTTGTTAGTCCTATTCTATTGAAAAATAAATCAAACATTCTCTTAAGTATAAGAGAATTTCCAATGCATCCATTTGTGAAACAAGATCATGAGTAGACTCATATCCAAGTTTGAAAAATAAACCCTATTGAGTTCTTGGACATGATCATGAAGACTAACTAGTTGAAACCAAATTTGAATGTGATCTTTAGTTCTTCTATTTTCTTCAACTGTCATAGCACGAAGCTCTTAAGATCTTGTTTTTGCAATTGGATTTTTTTTATTTTTATTTTTATTTTTTTAATGAATCAAGGTTCTTGATTTTAATGTTCTATGTTTTATATATGGAAATGCAAATAAACTTAAATGAAAAATGCCTAAATGCATCTAATCCCAAATGAAAATGATCTTAAGAGAAAATGTTTCCTAAAAAATCCTCCTAACTTAGATACTTCTAAATTTGCTTTCTTGACAACGACGCCAAAATGTTGGGTGATTTAATTATCTGTTAAATCCTTGTCATTTAATTTGTCAACCTGGGGGTTTAATAAACTTAGAAGCAAACAAAAATATATGGGACCTCAGATGAGACTGTTGTAGGAGGTTTGTTTAGAATGTAAAGAAAGAAAGGAAATGCATATTACAAATAACTTCTAAAACTCAGAAGGTTCTAGTTCAAGATGCAGCAAGCAAAGGAAGAGGCTCCCAATTCGAGAGGTCTTGGCTTTCCTTCCCCACAGTTCTTTCCTCAACAAGAGAAACTAAAGAGCAGTAGTATGTGATGTATAGAAAGAAAGAGAAGAGGCTCCTAACTTAGGAGGTCCTAGTTGTCCTTCCTCATAGTTCTATTCCAACAACATTACCATTGCATAAACTAAAAAATAACTTGAAATAAAGAAAAGGAAATGAAATTTAACTATTTTTCAGACCAAATACAAGGATAGCCTAACTTAGACTCTTGGTTGTCCCCTCATATGCTGATTAGAAAGTAGAATTCATAAGCATCAAAAGTCAAGAATTCATAAATAACTTGAAACTAGAAAAAGGGAATGAATTTCAATTATTACTCATATCAAATGGAAGAGAGCCTAACTTAGACCCTTGTTTGTCCTTTCATATGTTGATAAGATTTAAACTAAAATTCTTTCGTTAATAATGAAAAATCATCAAACATCCAAGGAATTAAATGAAAATAAAATCTATAATGAAGTAAAATGTTTCTTTGATCGTTTTAGAGTGATCTCAATTCACTTAAGAACAAAGTGACAAACTATTCCATAAATTCATATATTGCATTAAGACAATTTATATCTAAAATTGTAGAAAGAAAACTTTATTCTATTCTCTCATAATTTAGGGTACATGCTCCAAGAGTCCTCCCTTTAGAATCAAGGAGGTACTCCTATTTATACAAAAACTTAAGAAACTAACTCATTAATGGAGATCCACTAATCCCTCATAGATCCACAAATATTTCATATGGTTACAACCAATATGAGACACATATTCCTTTATCCATGATTTTTTTGCATGAGATATGCTTGACCCCTATCCCAAATCTCCTTCAAATATTCAAGAAAATTCGAATTTTAGTCTTGGAGGCCACATAAGAGTGTCTCGGAACCTTTCAAATCACCTACACATGTCACCAAAACTCATTACACCTTTAGGTATAAGAAAATACATGTTATTTTTTTAACTTTTAATCATAAATTCACTTTAAATACATAAAATAAATAACTTTGGAAAATGAAAATATGAACCCATATGGTAATGTAAATATAATGATAATGTGATGAAATGAGGTTACAAGATGAGGATAAAGGTGAAAATGGAGTGAAAGTGTATGTTAATTTGGCGACCTAACAACCACCAAAATGTCGCACTCCTAAATAATCCCTTTTGTCAATAGCCATAGAAAAGGTTCTGGAATAATGCAGTTTTCCTTATAGTTCCAATGCTAACATTCCCTTGCAGCGATCCCTTTGAAGTGATCCCTTTGAAGTAGGTGATTGGATTTCAACACTATCATCCTATGCTTCATTTCCTTTCTTTGAAATTATAAGTATACCCTTGCTACTTTGTCTTGTACTCTTTTTTCTTGAATATGTGCCCTGATTCTACACTCTTAAGAATGTACCCTTGCTACTTTGTGTTGTACTCTTTGTTCTTGAATATGTGCGATGATGTTGCACTCTTGAGTTTATGATAAAAGGAAATGTGTTTTCACCACTCATGCCATTTTTGGGTGACTTAGGTTGCTTGAAATGATGGTTAGGTGAAACTTTGTTTTGTTTTTAAAGGAAGACAGATTCAATATTATTGTAAATTTCATGAGCTTAACAGCTTCTAAGAGAATGTCAAGAAATATAAGTGAACATGTATAGACTATATAGTATAATAACATAAAACTACCTTGTTGGTATTTGAATTCTCTCCATTTTCTGAGTTGGATTCGTACTTCTGTTTAGCTATCACTTTAGACTTTTGTTGCTCATCATGTGATTCCTCATTGTTGTTATTGTTGGATTCACCCAATGGTATTTATTTAGTAACTTTTCTCTTTGTAGTCCCATCAAATTCAAACTTTTCTAGCATATCCACTTTCATAATGTTTGTTCCTATATTTTCATCATAAACCAAGTTTTCATTTCCATGATTCCCTATGTTAGAAGGGAGTTGAGAGGATGAATAATTAGATAAGGATTTATTTTGAAGATAGTCATTCCCATACTAAACCATTTCATTTTCGGTTTTGTGATCTGCACCTTCTCCATTCATAATGATCTAAAAAAATTCTTAAGTGCTTACAATTTCTTGAACAAATCCTAATTCAATCATGTTTGGAGAAATGAATTCACAAATTCATTTCACTCGTTCCCAGAGCTTCCTACAACATTCAAGGCCACACAATCAATTCCAAAATACATTTAGTCTCTGCCAAAATATTCTTGGTAAATTTTTTGAAGATAAGTTACAATACATTGAATAATATCATATTTACAAAGTAAAAACAAAATCATGCACATTGTTTCATTGA
Source organism: Pinus taeda (assembly GCA_000404065.3). NCBI lineage: Eukaryota > Viridiplantae > Streptophyta > Pinopsida > Pinales > Pinaceae > Pinus > Pinus taeda. Next base: position 215,420 of record APFE031056390.1, on the reverse strand, counting down.
AAATTTTCACATTCATACAACGATCAGGAAAACATTGCAAAATCAACTTGATCATTACCATTGAAAATTGAAATTAATATTCCTTGAATCTCATGTCTTAAAAGGTTAATAAAGTGGCAAGTACATATGCCATACTACTTTCAAAATTGACTAATGTGTTTCGATCACTAAAGGTAGTAATCCATTTCACTTCAATATCTATTGTTGTACACAAAATTTTAAGCAAGAAAAGAGCACCAAATTCTCCTTCACAGTAAATCAAAAGTTATTTATGGTTTTGAGTGCATGAAGGTGTTAGGTAAGTGAATAATTATAGTTTTGGGGGATGGTTTTATCCTTACATTTTTGCGCCTTTTTTAAATGAAAACATATTTTTTGGGTGGTGAAGGATGCAACCACCATAGTACTCAAATGCACATGAAAGCATGTTTTCGGTACTTGTTTTGGTTTGCCATCCCCACTCACTTGCTGGGAAGATCTAGATTCATCTTGGTTCATGAGATGTAGTCCCCATCCCAAATCTACTATGGGAGATAGGAACTTGGGACAGGTTTGGGCACCCCTTAACCTAGGTGTAAATCCCCATCTAACATAGAATTGGTTTTTGGAGGTAATCCGAGCTGGAAAATTATAGAAGAAATTTAAAAGTCTTTCCAATGTGTACAATTTGTTCCTTAAATTGAGGAATAATCAATAGATACTCACATACAAAATCTTTAGAGACATCACCAGTAAGTTGTTTAGTTTTCCTATGCCATAGAAGCACTAAGATTCAAAAGATACTTAAAATGGTAAGCCTGGTTTCCCACCATTTTGGAAGAAGGAAGGACTCTTGAAATCTTCCAAATCTTTCATTCAGTAGCAACAAATTACAATTAATTAAATATCAGTAGAAATTTCTTCTGGCCCAAGAAATGTAAACAAGGATAATCCCACTAATGACATACAACTTCCAACAACAATCTAGAGCCTATACACTTGGGAATGAGATTACAAGATAAACACACCTAAGGAAAAAACAATTGTAAAACTCTAGGTGAGAGAATTCAAATTGTCGAAATTTATGGTTAGATAGCAAACCTTAAAATCAACCACTCATAACGAATTTGACTTGTGCAAGTCCATGGACTTTTGAGTATATAGTTGTTGGCTTCTTAATTCTTAAGAGAAATTAGAAATGTTGGCATGAAGTAGCACATTCTGTCAAGTAAAGGGGACACTCATGGGCTGAATCCCTGTTGGATGCAACAGAACTGCACATATACATTATTTAAGGAATGAGAAGTATGAAGAATAACAACAAGCATTTGAATAATACCAAACCTTTCATTTTATTCAAAGGTTTGGTATTCTTCAATTACACAATACACGATAAAAATTCGTCAAATTATTACCCGTAATACAACCTAGAAAGTTTTGTGGTCGTTGAATGGCATGGGAGTTAGATACCACTAGGAGAGGTAAAACACTTGAAAATGAATTAGCTTGCATTCCAATGCTACACACCAACTTAATCAATTATTAGACAAGATATAAAATATGGATTGTCTCAATGTACTTATGGTGTAACAACCTCGAGAAAACATTAGTTGACATTAGATATCTCAAATATTACTTTTCATTCCCAAAAAATGTTGGGGTACATCCAAATCAATTAACTTGGGATCACGTGTATGAATATTAATGACCTACATAGGTGAATGGAGAATCTCCTACAAGGAAAAAAGAAGCAACATAATTTTTGTGGGTTGATTCTAGCCCCTAGTTGGATAAAAGAACTAGAGCTCATCCCTACTTCTTTGAACTTGTAGGTTGCATGTGAAATCTAATTAACCAAAAACTATCACTCTACTTATTTTCATCTTCTAAGGTTGTGTTCAACATTTCTTCTACTTGCAAAGAAATTATACCTATTACGAGAAAAACAACAAGACCATAGGTACTACCAAAGCTCCATAAGTCCCTAGATAGAAGGAGGTAGAAATTATAAAATCCCATCCTTTAAGAAGTATACACGGTACAATTCTAAGATTACTTTATATTCTACCATATGTGGAAGTGATTGGTAATAGCATCTGACTTAAAAATTGCATGTAGTTGAAACAAGACATCTAGTGGGAAGATCCCCTTAAATCACATTACCAAGCCTAAAAAACCATTAATTCCATCCACATGGGTCATTCCCAAATGATGCCTTAAATAAATATACCAGGGGCTCTCGATAGATCTCCCTTACAACTCATTTACCTGAAAATAATAATCCTTGTGAGCACAGATTAGTGTGCAAAGCTGCAAACACCCCACACCCATAAAGATAGGCCTCTTTTCCCCATGTTTTCCAAAAGAAAGATTTTTTCTAAAGGAGATGTCCAACCATAAGGAGTCTATTTATAATTCTCGAAGAGTAGAAGAGATGTTCTTCTGTACAGAGTTTAGAAGAAGTTCAATTGTGAGAATCCTACCCATAATGGTAAGGTCTCAGTAGCTCCATTTCTGAAGCTTACTGTCAAGCCTAAGTTATTTTTTGAAACCATTGTGATTCAGTAACACCTTGGATTAATCTGGGCAAGGCTCAGGATCAAACATTTTTGGATGCTACTATAACACCAAGAGTATATCCAACAACCTATATGGCTAATATACGAGGAATATGTGACTTGGCAAGAACAAAGATGTCATATATTGACAACAAGCATAGTGACTCCATGAGGTCGTCTATTCCTCTAGCCTCATCACAATAGGCTTAATATGTCATTTCAGGGAATCAAACTTGGGTGGAAAGGGAGTTAACATCCCATCTTAACTGCTTAGCCTACCCTTACTTGACTAAGTTACTAGGATATTAATACTAAAATAGAAATGAGAATAGGGACCCACTTTTATGAACATTGTGTACAAAATACCACTAAATATAACATATAGAAAATGACGTACAAAAATTTGTTTAAGTGTGATACTAATTCTAATTAGATTCCATGGAGAGACATAGTGTCAAAATAATCCTACATGATAAAATAATATTTAAAGATAAAGTTATTAGTTGACAGGCCCATGCATAATGAAAATTTTTACATAAGGGGAGATAATAGTTGGGCTTGTCACATATCCAATCTAATAACAATTTTTTTGTTTTTTAGCTATTGAAATTGTTATGCATGTTGATCTATGTTATTATTTATGGGGATTCATCCCAGATTAATTCAGAAAATACCATATTTATCTCCTATAAATCCATGATTTATCTCTTTTGGGTATGGATTGATGAAGGATCCAAGACATATCTAGGAAGGATCCAGATTTGGTAGGTATTAATAATATAATGGGATGATGAGAGAAGTATTCAATAAAATGTCTTCAATAGTACTTATTATCTATATATAGAGCTTAATAAGGAAGGGGATTTCTTGATGCTTGATTATTTGTCTTGGTTGAGTAATTTTCCATTATGATATGCTTCTGGAAATAGTTTCCCTATCCAACATAATAGCTTCTCTATTTCCTCATTTACAAAATATTTTGCTACAAAAACATAGGTGTTAAGGAAATACAAAATTTTCTCCATCTATTTACAAAATCTTTTTCTACAACAAAATTAGTGTTCAGTAACCACAAAATTTTCTCCATTGATTTCTGAGTTGTTTCAGTGTTTGGTTGAGTTAACTGGCCACCATACCGCTAGTAAACATAATATCCTTAATCTAGGGCATTGAATACAATCTTCTTTGAACAAATTGGAACACCTACAGTTATATCCTGTCAAGCCAAGAGGTAACTCCTCAAATCAAATTGTTTATTCATTAAGATTAATCATGGTTATATACAGAAGGGAGAGACCCATGGGCTTCACCTCTACATGTCTCCTCATTTTCCATTATTTACTATTTACATTATTTACAAATTTTCACCCAATCCCAATGATTAGGTGTCAACATTCCCCCCCTTAATCTGAAGGGATGTTGGTGAGTCCAAGCATCGTTCTAAATCTTTCAAACTTTTCTCTTCCAAGCACTTTGGTGAACATGTCTGCAATCTTATCATTAGTGGAATAATGGCGTAGATGGATTGCCTTGGCCACAACATGATGTCGACTCAGATGGTATTATGTATTGATGTGCTTCATTCGATCATGGCATTTTCGGTTCTTGGCCAAATTTATTGCAGAGGTGTTGCTAATCATGCGTGGAGTTGAATTTACTTGTTCCACCTGCAAATATTCCTAAATTTTCCTAAGCTACATAATTTCTTTGTTCCCTTGGCTATTGCCACATATTCTGCCTTTGTTGTGGAATTTGCAGGAACTAATTGTTTATGTGATCTCCAAGGGAAAGCTCTTGATCCAACACTCATAGCATAACCTAAAGTAGATACCCCAGTTTTGTTGTCTCATCGAAGTCTAAATCAGAGTATCCAATCAACTTGAAGTTTCCCACCTGTGTATACTTGATTCCAAAGTCTTGGTTTCCCTTCAATTATTATAGAACTCTTTCTGCAAAAAACTAATGTACCTCAGAAGGCTTTTACATAAACCCGGAGAGGATTCTAGCAACAAACAGAATGTCTAGTCTCGTAGTAGTCAGGTAGTTGAGACTTCCTACAAGTTGTCTATACATTGTTGCATCCTCAAATTCTTTTTCTTAAATGGATTTGTTTTTTAAGTTTCGTTCCATTGGAGTAGTGAGAGGATTGCATTGAGCCATGCCGTACTTGTTCAACACCTTTCCAATGCACTTATTTTGAGAGAGGAATATAGACTTCGGATGTTAGTTTACTTCAATACCAAGATAGTAGTCAACATAGCCCAAGTCAGTCATTTCAAAACATCTCCTCAATTCCTTCTTTATGGATGTCATGTAGCTCTCATTATTCCCTGGCATCAAAATGTCATCTACGTATACCACAAGATATACAACTATTTTTCTGACTTTCTTGACAAACATAGTTGCATCATGAAGATCACAATGTTTGAAGTTGAGTTCGAGAAGATGCTCGGTTAACTTTTTGCACTAGGCTTACGATGCTTGCTTGAGGACATACAAGGATTTCACAAGTTTGCATACTTTACGTTCATGTTCCTTTACAATAAATCCTTCTGACTGGGACATAAAAACATTTTCTTTGAGATCTCCATTTAAGAAATCCATTTTTACATCCATTTGATGGTCTTTCCAACCGTTATGAGCTACCAATGCAAAGAGTGTCCGAATGGTAGCCCATTTTTATATGGCAGAAAAAGTATCCTCATAATAGATCCCTTCCTAATGTGAAAAACCTCTTGCCACAAGCTTGCCTTCGTGCTAGTCAAGTGAACCATTAGCTTTATACTTGTTCTTGTAGACCCACTTGCAGCGAATTGGTTTGGTTCCCAATGGAGAATCAACCAGCTTCCAGGTGTCATTCTTTATCAAGGCATCATACTCCCTTTGTACCACTTCTTTCCATTGATCATGAGAAGCGACTTCTTTGAATGAACTTGGTTCAAAATATGTAGACAAATTCAGTTCACAATCATAAGAAACATCCATATCAAAAGGTGAATCAAAATGATCTACATCACCTCCATTTTGCCTCATTTAATTTCTTGTTCTTGTCTTTCCAACCTCATCAGGATGAACACTTTCAAGTGTCTTTATCAACCACTTTGGAGGACCTTTACGAGATGGCCTAGGTTGCTTAGTTGACTGAGTTGGGATTGAATCAAGACTGAGTATTCCAATTCTATTAATCACATCACTTAAAGTATCATCAGTGGTTGGAGCTTGATGTGGGGGAGAGAGTGCTTCAGAAGAAGATTCCATAGATTGATCCAGTATAGGAATCCCCACTTCAAGATGTGGAATTTGATTATCAAATTCCTTTAACGATTTTGCATGTCTGAATCTATCGAAGTGATTAGGTTGTCGCTCAACAACACTATCATCTTTGGAAGATTCAAGAAAGATTACATCTCTAGATACAAAAAGTTTCTTATTAACTTCCTCATAGGGACGATATGCTTTAGAGGTATTTGAATACCCCAAGAAGATACACTTACGACTCCTTGCACCAAGTTTGTTTCATTGGACCTTCGGTATCTAGGGTTAACAAGTGGAACCAAAGACCTTGAGATGTTTTACCGAAGGAATGTGGCCATACTGCATTTCATAATGAGTCTTGTTTCTAATAGCATTAGATGGACATCTATTCTTTACATACACAACACATAGAACTGCATCAGCCCAAAACATCAATTTTACATTCTTGAAAAACATCATAGAATGTACCATATTTAAGATTGTCTTATTCATTCTTTCATCTACTGCATTTTGTTGGGGATTATAAGGCACAATTATTCGATGTTTGATCCCATGCTGGTGTAGATAGTTTTCAAATTCACTTGAAGTATATTTTTTTCCATTATCAGTGTGAATAGAGTCAATATGAGATTGTGAATTAATTTCAATCCATGTATGAAAGTTCTTAAATGTTTGAAAAGCATCAAATTTGTCCTTCAATAGATAAACCCAACACATTCTTATTTAGTCATCAATAAATGTAATCATATATTTATTTCCATTTACAGAAGGAACATGCATTGGAGCACATAAATCTAAATGAATGAGTTCAAGTTTTCTATGTGCTCTGGAATGTGAATCATGAAAATATTGTTTGCTATGATTTCCTAGAATATAAGCATCACATTGCTTATGTTTCCTAAGAATTGTAGGCAAACCAATAACACCATTTTTATTCAACAAGTGAAAGTTTTCATAGTTCAAGTGTCCAACTACAACATGCCATAAAGACTTGATGGAAATGTACCTTCATCATAATGAGAACTATATGAGAAATTTTGTGCATGAGCATAGGTACCTTGCAGCTTCAGAAGCCTTTCTTCTTCTATCCCCATGATGACAAGTGAGTGATCGGATGCCTTTCTAACCTCAACCTTGCCATCAAACATATGAATGGAGTATCGTTACTAGCCGATGTGGACCAAGGAAAACAATTTTCTCCCCTTTTGGTGGAGATATAAAACATCATGGATAAGAAAGTATAGAAGACCAGGCAACTTGACCCTGATTGTGCGAAGCCCTGATGGCTTAAGTTTTGATTTTTTTGTAAAGTATATCGCTCCATCAATATTATTATTAGTAAATTCTTCCAAAAATATTTCTTCTAAAAGACATGTGGCAAGTTTCTCCTGAATCAAGAAACCAAACATTTTTCGAAGAAGGAAGTGAAGAATTAAACAAGCCTTCACTTACTCCAATATTACAATGTGCCACAAAATAGTGAGAGGATTCAGGTGCTTTAACTTTCTCTTTGTCATTGATATTAACTTTGGGTTGATTTCTTTCCTACTCAATTCTGTCACAAGGAAACTTGCATGTGGATGCATCATATGATCCATCTATATTACAACATATTCAATGAACATCATACTTTTCTCCTGAAGAGCATCTGCCCCCCCATCCTTTGAAAATTTTTCTTCGTCTTCCTCTTCGACCACCTCTTCCTCTAGAAGAATCTTGAGTATGATCCTTATCTCTATGTGCAAGTCACACAGCTTCTTCACAAGACTAAGGAGCTTCCTTTTTCCCAAAATCCTTCTCTCTCTCAACAAACTTTTCACAAGGGAGTAAAAGGTAATCTCTTTGAGGTTTCCATTTGGTTGCAATGACTGAAGATAATTTGAATAGGCGGGATAAAGTTCCTTGAAAATAGATATAAGAGGAATGTCTAGTTCAAAATTAGTGACTTTGATATCATGCATAATAGATCTTACTTATGATGCCAAAGCAAGAGGATCATCATTTTTTAATTCAAGACTATACAATTTAATCAACAACTTGACAACTTCAAGTTTAGAGTGTGAGTCATAGAGTTCCTTCAACTTTTGCAAGGATTTAAAATCATTTGAAAATGGTGAAATATGGCAACTCACCTCTTCATTTACATATATTGAAATCAATGCATAGGCCTTATTATTTTTGTTTTCCCAAATGGCGAATTCCTTGTATGAGGCACGCTTTGCAGGTTCATTATCTCCTCTCCTACACAAACTCCTTCGCACAGCTCATTGAAAAAGAGAGTGTGTTTTATCTTTTACGACCATTATGGATAGATTTCCTTCCCAGAGAGAACTACTCCGATTATAGAGATCAATGACTGCATTTAAAATGTGTACTCTATAAAAAATGTACTTCTATTGGAAAAAAGTTCCACTTTTGATGTAAACAAAAAATTGCACTGTAGTAGCAATATTCTAAAACATGCAATCTTGGTAGCAATAAGATAGAGGTATTATTGGGGGAGGTATTATATGGGGGAGGAGTGGTATGGAGGAGTGGATATATGGGAGGGCTCATATGGCACTATTAATGTAATGGGCCAGGAAGGACTGGTGAGGAGCATTGACAGTGGACTGTGTAACACATAGGTGTTTCCAAGCATTCAGTCTATAGCAGGAGGTGTGTCCATAAAGTGAGTGCATAGGAGGAAGGGTTGCAAAAAACATGGGATGAATACACCATAGTGGTATGTAGGTGAGGCCAATGGAAATATGCAAGTGGAAATGTGGTATGAGAAACCAACAGTAGAAGGTCGAGACCAACAGTGTAGGTAGAGTATGAGAAACCATTGAAGCAGCATGGGATTTCATTGGTATAGCAACGTGGAGTATTAAACAACATTTGTGGGTGTGCATATACCAAAAACATAGTAAACAACTGGTGAGGGAGCGTTAAAGAACATGTGAATGTACACTAGATTATAAAACATGTAAAGGACAAAGAGCATAGGAATGGAGAATATGACAGACTATAGAAATGGAAGAAGGGAATTATAAGGCATAAAAGTTAAAAATGAAGCTAGCTCTGATACCATGTCAGGCTAGGAGGTAACTCCTCGAATCGAATTGTTTATTCATTAATATTACTTATGGTTATATATAGGAGGGAGAGACTCTTGGGCTTCACCTCCTGATGTCTCTTCATTTTCCATTATTTACTATTGACATTATTTACAAATATTCACCCAATGCCAATGATTAGGCGTCAACATATCCTAAAATTTAGGTGTCGAGGGATAACCTTGTTTAAGTGGATTTGTAGATAGGAATGGTTTAAACACAATTTTTGTTAACTCTTACCCAAGCTATGATATTAAGATACTAATTACATTGTAGATGAAATTGCGAAGAAGCAACTGCTTTAGCATGTGTAATGAAGCCTCAAACAACCCTCTCATAAACCTAAGTCTTCCTATAAAGCACAACAAAGGAAATATTTGCGCCGTTGCGGATTATTTGTCTTGGTTCAGTAATTTTCCATTTTGTGGGATGCATGTGGAATAGTTTTCCTATCCAATATAATATTTTTTATGCTTTCCTCGTTTATAATATTTCTTGCTACAACAACGTAGATGTTCACAACCTAGTTACTACAAAGTTTCCTCCATTGATCCCTCAATAAACATTAGTGTTAGGTTAAGTGATTTATAAGGTGGACATAAGGCTACTAGAGCACTAGGAAGCACGATAGCCCTAATCTAGGGCCTTCAATATAGTCTTCATTTAACAAATAATAGCACCCACACTTCAAAGTTTCCTCCATTGACCCCTCGGTTAGTGTTAGTGTTAGATTGAGTGAATTACAGAGTGGACATAAGTAACTGACCACCAAACTACTAGGAAGAAAAATATCCTTAATCTAAGGCCTTCAATACGATTTTCCTTTATCAAATAAGAGCACCTGCAAGTATATCCTAAAAGTGAGATGTCAAGGGATAACCTTGTTTAGGTATAACTTTGGATAGGAATTGTTTAAATGACCTTTCTGTTAACTCTTACTCAAAGATAAGGTATTGCAGAAAAAACTACTAATTGCATGAGAACGAACTGCTTTAGCATGTGTAATAAAGCTTCAATCAACCTTGTCATCGGATTTAAAGAGAGCCTTCTAGATTTATTCCTTTTTCCAACCAATACATTCATAGGCAGTAATAGAAATGTCGAAGATAACCTCACCTTAATGAACCTATCTTTCTCTCGTTTTATGATTGTGGAGGCTAGCAACTTAATTCAATTCATAAAACTTCCAAGATCTTGAAAGGGAGATCAAAGAGAGTGAACTTTTGATTATCCCCATACTTTGACATTGATGAACCCCACATGAGTGTAATAGATAAAGTAAAATAAAGAGGCGGAAAATGAAAAATCAACTAGAGCTACCAAATAATCCCAATTCCAGAGGATTTCACCACGGATAAATACTAATTAGCTAATCTATAACATTTTATCTAAAACATTAGCTTGTACGGAAAGATTTAAACGACTATGAGAGGTATCTTCACTACCATAATAATCTTTAAATCAATCCTTTTTTCCAAGATTTGTAATTTGGGAAAAATTTTGTTGATTAGTCACAGACCTCATCCATGACCATTTTTTATCATTGGCATTCACAAAGTGATGACAAACAACAACCTTATCCACAAGAATGCATACATAATTTCCAATTCCTAATACAAAACCAACATAGAAAGCCATGACCCCATGTATAGCAAAATGAGCAAGCAGATTACAATACAAATTATTTGTAGCATTTGCTGGAAAAACCCTAACCATATAATTTGGGTCAATATATTTCACTGTAAACAGCTCATTGGGGTGATGTTTCTTTCACCACTATTTCAGATCACTGCAAATCTTGGGGCCAACATCCAAAACCACAAGATTACCATATTTGTCCCTCTTCTCCTTTTCATCGGGGATCCAAGGGATCAACTTCTGTCTAGCTCATGCTGCAACTATAAAGATAAAATGCCCATTGTTTTCCAATTGTTTCTCCACAAACTCAAACAATTCCCCTTCACCCTCTAGATAGAATGAGATCTCAAGTGTAAGAAAAAAATCCACATCTCTAATACACAATGTCACATGGATTGAAATATGGCTTTCATTCCATCCCATTAACTTAACCACCCCCACTCCATTGGTTGGGCTCTTGACCTCCATATGGGTTGTATTGGAAGTGTTTTCTGAAGCCTCAATTTCTTTCTGGAAGCAAAAGGACCGGTCATTGATGCCTAAATCATTATCCACAGCCTTCGAAACCCTAGCTATGGAGACCCTAAGCTTCCTCCTCTTATCCTAGAGGGCCTATCAATAGTTTTGTCTTCATAGGAATCAAAGGCATGGAAGAGAACATTAACTAAGCGATTATAGGTCCTCTATAAAAAATGATTTCACTAAAAGAATAGAATTTAAGTGTACCATTGGTGTAAATTGAGGCAATGTCCTTGGGCGTCCTCCAATTCAGCTTAAGAAACATGAACCCTCATAGGGTTGGAATGGATTCCTTCACCTACTCCAATTATTAAAACCATGGCAAAGCCTGATCCTCATCCTCTTCGCCTTCTTCCTCCAATGATGGTAATCTTATACTTAGAGATCTGGCCATGTTATTCGAAGTTTAGTTAGAGATGCATTTTTTCAATTGTCGTAGGAGGTTTTGGGGAGGAATCAGACTTCGTCATCTAGAAAAATGTCTTTGATGGAAACCCTGTGGAAACATGCGTATCATTCCTATATATGGCATCAAATTATGCCTACCTCCTCCATTTCTATTCTTTCTTACACTCGCCTTCCCAACATTTAGTTTACAATCCTTCACTACTACTAATGAGAGTAAGAAGTCTACCATAATGCAGATATGCGGCACACACTGAGAAAAACCCTTTTATATTGGCTCGTTGGATTGCAATGGGAAAGGGAATGCATAATAAAAAGTTTTAATTTTTGATTTGAATCAAGGTAGGTTGCATTCTTATTATCAACCTCCTTATCTGTAATTTTTCTAAATCTATAAATTTCATAGATATAGTGTAATGTTTATGATATTATATTTCATAGAAGTGTAATGTTTATAGAATTTTGATGAGTAATTCAGCTAGTCAAATATTGGATTAGACAAAAATTAAATGTTTGTTGGATATCTTATGAACATTCAACTATATTTGGATATCTAAGTAAAGTATCATTGGATATTTGATGATGAGAGATTTTTTAAAATAAAATACAAAAAAGGAATGTAAAATTTGACATTACAGTTGAACTGTTGAGATACGAAGTCAAACTTTCCACCCACATGTACTTAAATTGTTGTGTGGCTGGGAGTCTGTTGTTTTAAGTGCAGTAAGGAAATCAGGAGAGGTTACTACTAGTTGAAATCAATTTTTAGAGATTTGGAATTTTGTTAGAATTATGAGTATAATCTTCATGCCTCAACACACTTATGTGTACCATTAATGTATTTGTCATCATGGCTAAGCCCATGCTTTGATTATTTATTATTATTTGTTGTAATACTAGGGAGATGATAAGGCCAACCTAGTAATATTTGTACATGTAATTGTATGAATTTACAAATATTACACAACACGAGAAGGAAGGAGGAATTAGATCCTATCCCCCCTTAGTGAGAACTTCCCGAACTCCATCCATAAATCGAAGTTTAGTAAACTTCGCCTCTATGAGAGCCTTTGTAAAGATGTCTGCAACTTGGTCATTGGTTGAGCAATATTTCACTTCAAGAACATGGTCATGAATGAGCTTTCTGATGAAGTGCATGTGTATTTCAATATGTTTGTTGTGTTGATGATGGACTGGACCTTTGTGTAGTTAAATGGAACTTTTATTATCACACCGAATTGTAGTCGGATGTTTTTGCTAAAAGACAAAATTTGACAAGATCTAACGAAGCCACAGGGCTTCCTTACTAGCTTCTATGGCGCCACAATACTTTGCTTCTGCTAAAGAAAGAGAAATGACACTTTGTTTCTTGCAAGCCCATGTGATAGGTCCAAAACCAAGAGTGAATACATAACCTGCAGTAGACTTCCAATCATCAAGGTCACCAGCCCAATCGAAATCAGTCAAACCAACGAATAGAGGAGATGCTTCTCCACTGTAATGAATCCAAAACTGAACTGTACCTCAAACATACCAAAGTATTATCCTAGCTTCTTTCCAATGACTTTCATGTGGGTTTTCATAAACCAACCAATAAGGCCAACAACAAAGGAAAGGTTAGGACGGGTATGGGTCAGATACAAAAGGTCTCCTACAAGCTGACGATATAAGGTAGCATCAACTTCAGGGGAAGTACAAGTGACTGAAAGTTTGGATCTAGACTAAAAGGGAGAAGGGGCTACCTTACACTCTTCCAGTGAAATTAGCATAGAAGATCACATGCATACCTGGATCAAGAAAGGGAAATACCTTCCTTGGATTGCAACACTTGAGACCAAGAAAATAATGCAAGTGTCCTAAGTCTATCATTTCGAACTGCTTTCTAAGGTTGGACTTCACGTGGTTTATAAGGTTGGGATCACTACTAGTAAGGATAAGATCATCAACATAAAGAACAAGAATTATAAGAGACTTACCCACTTTCTTGGTATAGAAGGTATTGTCAGAATGACACGTAAAAAATCCAGTATCTAAAAGAAATCTATCCATTTTGGCATCCTAGGCCCAAGGGGCTTGCTTGAGACCATAAAGGGATACCTTAAGCTGACATACAAGGATGGAGTTTATTTTTCTAAAGCCAAGAGGTTGTTCCATATAGATTTCTTCATGCAATTCCCCACGCAAGAAGGCAGATTTAAAATCCATCTGATGGACTTCCCATTTGAAAGAGGCAGCAAGGGAAAGAACAAGGTAGATAGATTTCACTTTGGAAAAAAGGGAGAAGGTTTCAGTATAGTCAATGCCTTCAACTTGTGAAAAGCCCTTAGCAACAAGACGAGCTTTATGTTTATCAACTTTTCCATATGGTCCAAACTTGGTTCTATAAACCCATTTGCATCTAACAAGTTTTCATCCCTTTGGAAGAGGAACAAGATCCCATGTGTCATTTTCCAATAATGAACGATATTCTTCATTCATAGCTGCATCCCAATATGCATGACCTGAAGCTTCTCCAAAGGTGTCAGGATTATAATTCATTGAAGCTTGAGCCGGTAAAGAAGAGGCTCTATCAAACTGAGAACATTTGAGACTTTGATCTGTAGAATCACTTGCAAGAGTACTTGCTGCATCCTGAGTAGTGCAGACCCATTTTTAAAGTTGAGGAGCTGAAGGAGGATCCTGAGAAGGTGGGGGAGGATTTTCATCATCGATGTCATCATCTGAGGAAGAAATATTTTCAGAAGTAGAAGGGATAGAGAGAGGTGGAACATCCGCCGACCTAGGCTCATAGGCCGATATATTTTTAGCAAACTTCACATCTCTTCTAATGATAACATTTTTGGATTTAGGTGGAAGAAGTCTATATCCTTTGACATCTTAAGAATATCCAACAAAAATACATTTTTCACTCTTAGGTCTAAAGATTTATGTTTCTCATCTGGAATATGGGTCCATGCTTCACTTCCAAAAACACAAAAGTGACTTACATCTAGTTTAACTGAGCTCCATGCTTCCTCTGGAGTGATATTCTTAAAAACCTTAGTACGAGTGTGATTTACTATATAATTTGCATAGTTAATTGCTTCTGCCCAAAAATTAAGACTAAGTCCTTTAGATTGAAGCATACAATTAGCCATTTCCTTTAACGTGTGATTCTTCCTTTTAGCTACACTGTTTTGTTGTGGAGTATATGGAACAATATGTTGCATTTGAATTCCATGCAGTGCAAAATTTGATGAATTTGTTGTTCGCATTTTCTCTGCCATTATCATATCTTAGCTTAAGAATTTGATGTCCAAATTATTTCTCAACAAAGGCCTTAAAGGCCAATAACATGTTAAATACTTCACTCTTGAGTTTTAATAAGTATACCCAAGTGCGTCTAGATAAATCATCAATGAAAATTAAGAAATACTTGTAACCAGAGAATGAAACAACTAGAATTGGACCACATAAATCAATATGCTCAAGCTATAAAGGGGTAGAGGCGTGCTAAGAGGCACGTTTTTCAAAACTATCTTGATGATGTTTTCCAAGTACACATCCAGAACAAAGACCATCTCTGTAAGATACCATAGGAAGACCTGTCACCATATTTTCTTTACATAGATTTTGAAGGGAGCGATAGTTTAAGTGACCAAATCACTCATGCCAAAGTTTTCGCACTTCATCATTATGAGCAAAAAATACCAAGGGAACAATTGATGACCCAAAGTTGTTAAACATATATAACCTTGTAGAATCATCAAAAACTCCAATAGCTAAAGTCTATCTAGGATCTCTTAGGTCCTTAATTACAACATTGCGAGGTGAAAATTCAATGGTTTTACCTTCACCTGAATGAGTTATCTGATATACAGATAGAAGGATGTAGGATAATGTTAGAACACATTATACATCATTAAATGGACCATTGTCTAGATGAATAGTTCTAGACCCAACAACACTGACAGATCTATCATCACCAACAGATATATTTTTGGTGTTACAATCATTTAAAGAAGAAAACATGGCTTTGTTTTTCGCCATGTCATATGAATCTCCAGAATGAATGATCCACTCATGATAATGAGAAGAAGAAGATATATTTAGTGCATAACCAGACCGAGATGCTTGAAAACAACATGCAAAAAGTGTTATTATTGAAGATGAAGTTGAAGTTGAAGAGTGCTCCAAATGGATGTTATGCTTCTTCATTGCTACTTCCAAGTCTTCCATCTTCTTAAAGCATTTTGATTCTATGTCGCCATCTCGATTACAAAATTTGGAATGTCTATCAGTCTTCTTCGCTTTTTTTTATTTTCCCTATCATTTTTTCATTTTGAGACTGGAAGTGCTTAGGACCCTTGGTTGGTTTAGGACCATTCTTTTTAGGATGATGCTTCTTAGGATTCTTTGAACTTGGTTGCTGCTAGGCAGCTAAGGCTTTCTTAGAAGAGTTTCCAAGATTAAGAAGACCAATATGTAAGAGCGTTTCTTGTTCTGTTATTAAAGAATCACAAAAGGCATCAAAACATGGGTACTTGTAGTCTTGTCCTTTAGAAATAAAGGCTTCTCTAATAAAATGGAAAGTGGAAACAAACACAGAGTAGGCTGGTCCTCGCTTAGTAAGAATGGAATAGATAAGGCTACCATCTTCTTTTCTAACCTTAACACCTTCCAAGGGAAGTCTAAGGGTCTTGAACTAGGAGAAAAAATCTTCAATTGAAGAAACATTATTGGGGTCCAACTTAAAAAACTCATTTTTGAGTTGATGGGCTCTAATTTCATTTTTAATTCCAAAAACTTTATTGAGTCGTTTCATTGCTTCATCAAGGGTATCAAGTTCTACGATATGGAACCTAAGGTCTGGAGAAATAGACATCCTTATCAACCAACGTGCTTGATATTGCCTATTTTCCCATTTGACTTGCCTATCTTCATCTTTAGGTTTAGACTCTTGGCCTGAGGTTATTCTATAAAGACCTTTACTTCTAAGTAAATCCTCCATGTAGGACACCCATTGGAAGTAGTTAGTGTTGTCAAGAATAAATTTTCATGGAATTTCCATTTTAATAAAAACTGAAGCTATATATTCTGAAACTAGGTGTTCCAATGGAAAGATCTCAATAAAATAGACCAATTAAGAATACAGCTCTTAAAACGGATTCTAGATGAAGAAGTTATGGCTTTTTGAAGAAACGTTGTTAAAGATGCCGATGAAGTAGGTGAATGTGCAGAAGTGAATGATAATTTTATATTTAAAAAAAATCCCCCCTCTTTCTAAACTTAATCTAATTCGATTACTTTTAAAAAAAAATATGTGACACACTTTTATAAAAAAAGTGAAAGTCACTTTAACAATGGTACTTTATGAGCTACTCACTAAATTGCAACTTAAATAAAAGATAAAGAGACTTTAAAATTATAAGTGACTCACTTTTTATAATGGATGAGAACATTTTTACATAAAGTAACTTTAAAACATAATATACATGTGTTTTTTAAAAAAGTAACTCAACAAAAACAAAGACTTGAACCCAATACCTCTATTCTCATAAAGTAACTTTGGACCAAGTGATTTAGTTTAAAAGGTTAGTAATTTTTTGAAACGAGGAAGGGACTTTTTTTAAGTCACTAAAGCTTTGGAGTGTGTGCTTACTTGAGAGAACTCTTTTTCCCTACAAAATAAAAAACTGCACAACCCAAAACGGACATGCAAAAAAACCAAACCTTACAGCTTGAAGTTAGATTTCACCAGGAAACTAAATATTTTCCTCAATGTTTCTGATTTTCTGAGATCACACTAAGGCACGGCGGAAAAGAGCATATGGGTGAGAAAAATCCTTCCTTGCTATTTCTGATTTTCCTAGATCGCATAAAGTCGTGGGGCAAAGAGTATACGCATAAATGAAAGGTATGGATCTAGTAATAAAAAAGAGAGAGATAAATAATCTGAAATAAATAGAGAGATAAATAACTAAAACTGGGAAATAAATATTGTATGCATCAAGATCTTAAAAATGATGTAGCTAGGGCTACTAGAAACCTTTTTGCGTGAAATGTAAGGGGTTCCTCACGATGCTCCTAACATAATAGAGAAGTCATCTTGGCCTAAAAGCAATCAAAAACCACAGATCTAGGAAACAATAATGGGATGCAGTTGTATGAGATTTAGATTTGGATCATCAATGAATGCAGCCCCCAAATAGCTCAGATAGGATGTAGGAATTTACAGGGTATGTTCCCTAGATAGAACACCAAAGGACACCCCTCACAAATAGATCACATATCAATACAAAAATATTCTTAACATGGTTAAAACCCTCAAAGATGGAAACAATGCACAGCCTGAGCCAATACGGCCACTGCAGGAAATTTATTAATGTAAAAGAAAGAAAATTTACATAAGCTTCTCTCATGAACAATCACCTTACAAATGACCGTCCATTCTCCTTAAATATAGATAATGGACCAATCGGGTGTTAAGCCATGGATCCAGTTTCGGTAATACCGAGGAGAGAATGAACCCTCAGATCACTTCATATCTAGAACATATCGTGACCCTCGGATTGTAAGTTACAAAAGTGCATAGTAAAGAAATGCACTTTACCTAACTATACACTAGACCAAGCTATACTTAACTATTTCCTATGTGTCGGAATATCCTAACATTAACCCCTTGGAGGAGCCCTGATTGTGTGTAAATACACCACAACTCTCATTTGTATTCCATCATCTCGTGATATTCTTGATCTCCCTTATATAGTGTTTTATGCCAAAGGGCACATATCTTTGTGCATCTCTTATGTAACACACTTGTGCTTAGGCCTCTCTAGCACACTAGGGTTATCTCTCTCTAACACACTTGTCCGATTTCATCAAAATTTGTAAATACATGAGGACATGGCTAGAAGTTATGGCCAAATTATTTCCACACACTCTTACTAAGTTACCCTTTGAATGGTTTGTAAACCTTTCCAATAACTCTATAGAGACTTTTGATAAACTATGTGATAATTTTTTTGGAATGTATTATCTTAAATCAGTCAATGTATTTAAAGTAGTTAGTCTTTTATGATTAAAGCAAGGAAAGTGGGAAGTTATGACCTATTTCATCCATAGATTCTCATTTTCCTTGACTAGATGTGAGACCAACTTCTCTCTAGATGAGCTTAGGAAAATATTGGTAGAAGGTATAAGATACGAATTTCAAGGAGAATGCATTAATAATAAATAGATAACCTATTAAGATATTAGCAATAAGGTGTTGGACTTATAAACTGTCAACATTGGAAATCACCTAAGAATTCATTATCCTCCTATTATAGCTAGTGAAGTAGCTTCCCTCTTAGGTGACCCATAATCAAGAGTGACTAAGCAAAAAGGAAACAAAAAGAATAGAAATGTTGTAGGGCATGGTCTTACCAATTTAGTTGATGAAGTTATTGCTGCTACTTCTTCCACTCATGCTAATCCACCAATAAAGAGACTTTTGAACATTAGAAGCAAACATAGGTACAAAAGTAAGTGTAAAACATGGCACAAATTGTGGCACAATAAAAGTGGATGTAATGATAGATGCAAAACAAAGAAGAAATTTTTGATGCAAAAAGGGATGCAAAATTGGACATAAACATGGGTGCAAAATTGGATGCAACAAAAGCCGTTGCAAAAGTGGATGCAAAACAAGACACAAAACCTGATGCAAATCCTAATGGATAAGGTTGATATAAAAAAGGACACAAAAATAGATGTAAAAGTCGATGAAAACCTAGATGCAAATGAGCATGAAAATTTGGATGCAAAATTAGAAGCAAAAGTGGGTGCAAAGGGAGGTGCCAAACTAGGCGTAAATTGTGGCAGAACAAAATTGGACGCAATAGTGGACACAATAATAGATGAAAAAGAGGATGTAAATATCGATGAAAAACAAGATGCAAAAGTGGGTGCAACAAAGGAAGATACAAAATTAGATGCAAAACTAGACACAAACCTCGACGCAAAACTTGGCACAAAGTGGATGCAAAAAAAAATGCAAAAATGGATGCAAAAAATGATTTTAAAAAGAATTCAAAATAAGATTCAGAATATGAGGCAAGTGTAGGTAGGAAAAAGTGGATGCAATATACTATGGAAAAGCAGGTGAAACAAAATTAGGTGCCAAACTTGATGCAAAAACCTTGAGAAAAACCTGGTGCAAAGGATGGAAGAAGACTTGGCATAAAACCTGGTGCAAAACCTATTGCAATACCTGGTCCATAACTTGGTGTAAGACTTCGTGAAAAATGTGGTACGAATTTTGCATGAAGTTTTGCACCATATTTGATAAATTGGTGCAAATAGCACTAGAAATGGGATCTAGACGGAAAAAAGGAAGCAAAAAGGGATGGTAATCATAAGGTTTTATTGTAGTGAGAAAAGGTTTAGAAGAAAGAGCATGTAAATGACTAGCTAGTTCATCTAAGATAGACCACATAGTAGACCAACAACTAGAGTGGAAAAAAAAAATGTTACTAGTGTACCTTGAAAAAGAAAACCAATAGAGATCCTTGATATCATCCATAATCTAGATAAAAACTTAATCTAGATCAGATAATTATGCTTAGACATATTTCACCCAACAACACTAAAAACTACTCCAGTGAAGGCTACATTTAATCCCTCCGCCTCCACACCTACAGCCAAAATTACTACCCTTGTGAATTTCGTGACTAATTCTTCCATAATCCAATATTTTATCCCCAGCATCGGCCTCTCACAAAACATTTTGTAGATATTTTGAAGTATGCATGTTGTCTGCCAATAGATATTCTGTAATTTTCCTCCACCATCATTGTAGAAATTATGGTATAGATTTGAAACTACTCATTAAGTTTTAATCAAAATCATAAGACACAAACCTACTCTATTTCTTTGAGGAGTTAATTCACAATTTATAACAAAAATTTCAAACATGCAATAAGAAATAACACACATTAACACAATATTTTTCCTGTGGAAAGCAATATTCTAGAAACCCCAATTCCTACTTGCATTAATATGATGAATATAGATGTATTACATTTGATTTTATTAACTCATCACATTGTGCAAGTGAATAACCTATCTCTTTACTCAGTCAGAAGTTCTAACCTAGACTTAGTCAATTTCTACCTCTCCTTGAGCCCATATTTCCTTGTGCAATTTCTTGAGAAATTAGGCCCTAATTATTTAAGAATTTCTACAAAATGGATTGCGCAATTCCCAAGGCTAATCATTTGACTGCATGCAACATATGTACACTCTCTATGACTAATGTTACATTGCCTTGGAATCTCCACCACATTTTGGGAACTCATATTCTCTCCACGCACTAGATATTTTAGTGTTATTGATCAGTTAACTGGATGATCACTAAGTTTGAATGAAGTCCCACTACACAACTAATATTCCACTAGTTCCTTAAACAGTTGGAATTAGTTTAACTAAAAAAAACTTGAGATAATGACTTTGATTGCTACAAATTAGTAGCTACACATGATTAACTAAAATTTAACACCTCCAACTCGAATTTAATAAGTAAATCATGTGACACAAGCCATGTCACACAAGTTAACTACATCCAAGTTGTCTCATGACATGGAAATTCAAATTGGCTCATTTTAATCAAGGCAAAATCAAATTGAGAATTTCTTGTTGCATTTTTCAATATTCTCTCTCAGCAAGAAAGATATTATCAACCACCCCTATCTTGCACCTATCGATCTCAAACTTCTCCCTTGACAAATCGTTTTTCAACATGTCAACATCTTGTTCCTTCATTAGAATATAATGTAGCAACATTATCCACCTTTGCACATAATCCTGTAAATGATGATACCAGATATATATATGCTTGGATCAATCATGAAATACAGGATTCTCAGAGAGCTTGATGCAACTTTTATTATCACAGTTGGATCCATCATCTGACCAAACAATCCAACAATTATTTTTTCAATTCATATCGCCTCGCATGTTGCTTGACTTGCAGCCATGTATTTTTCTTTTGTTGAGCTGAGTGCCACAGATTTTTGCTTCCTCTTGTACCAAGAAATAGCTGCAAACCCAACACTAAAAATTCCACCTGATGTACTCTTTCAGTCTTATGGACTTCGCGCCAAATTTTCATATGTGAATCCACATAGCTTCTCCCCCCTCCTAGTCTATACTATAGTCCAAACTGGGTAGTGCCTTTGAGGTACTCTAAAACATGCTTAGCTTCTTTCCAAAATAAATTGGTTGGCCTAACTATAGCTTGGCATAGATGGCTGACTGCATAGCACAAGATAAATGAGTGAACCCACTAGCTGTCGATTAATGGCAGCATCCACTTCTTCACCTAAAGTGGCATCCTCCTTCCTCCAGTTGATCACTAGAGGTGTCTCCATGGGTTTACAAATCTCCATGAAGAATCTTTGTAGTATCTCATTTCCATACTTTCCTTGAGAGATAAATTGTTCCCCGTCACCTTACCATACTTCCAAGCCAAGGAAGTAGTGCATCAGACACATGTCCTTTATTTCAAATTCCCTTGCAAGGTCCTCCTTGCAAGATCTAATCAATTTCTCATGACTAGATAAGATAAATTCATCAACATATAGCAAAATAATAATTTATTTACCTTCAACGAAGATGTGATAGAGGTTTTCATTTGCTTCACATTTGGTTAAGACCAAAACAATGAGATAGATACTAATCCTGGTGTACCAAGCACAGTTTGCATGTTTGAGACTGTACACTGCTCGCTTCAGTCTACTCACATGAGACTCCTGGACAAATTTCTAAAAACCTTTTGCTTGCTTGATGTACACCTCCTCCTCAATAGCCCCATTGAGAAATTTTGTTTTTACATCCATTTGGTGGGTCTTCCACCCCATTTGTGTAGCCATAGCAAGAATTGATCTAATGGAAGAGTACTTTGCTACAGGAGAAAAGGTCTCGTCATAGTCAATTCCCTCAACTTGATAGTATCGCTTGGCCAAAAATATAGCCTTTTACTTCTCTACGATTTCATCTACTGCCTACTTCACTTTGAAGATCCATCTCAAACTCACTATTGATTTATCTGTTGGTCTTCAGACCACTTTCCAAACATTGTTCTTTACAATGGATTCATAGTCCTCCACCATTTCATCAACCCATACAAGTTTCTCTAACGCTTCCTTAAAAGAGTATGGCTCAGTCTCTGTAAGCCCAGTCATTAGAATCATGTAGTTAGTGTACCTCTCAAGTGACCTGCTTTTGCTATGCAAATTTGAAGGAGCTCCCACATTCTCCCTGAAATCCTACACAAGTCTATCAACATCCCTGGTTATTTTTTTGGCTTCTTTGGATGGTTCTTCTTGAGTCAATATCTCCACTCTCTGCTCCTCAATTTGTCGATGCTCCACAACTTCTTGAGGCTCCTCCTTTGGAGTTGAAAGCTCTTGTTTTGGTTGGATCTAAATCTCCCCCTCAAGAAAACACCATATTGATTTATCCTCATCAAACTTTACATCCCTTCACACAATTGTCATTATGAGGGATGGAAAGTACACTTGGTATTTGTGGGGAGTTTCTATGTAGCCCATAAATACCTCTAATTGTGCAGCCAACTCAAGCTTATTCATTATTTCTTTGGAGACATAGCAGTAAACAGAACATCTGAAATCCTGAAGTGTGACACATTCAAAATTCTCCCCGAGAAAGCTTCCTCTACTGTAGTCATTCCAAGAATCTGATGAGGAATATGGTTCTACAAACAGAATATTCTTTTGCATACCTTAGCCCACAAATCCAGAGGTAGGGCATGGTCATGCAACATCACCCTTGATGCTCGCAAAATGATACATTTCTTTCTCTCATCCACCCCATTCTATTATGGGTTGTGGGGTGTTGTAAACTCTTACCTAATGCCTTCTTTCACAAAAAAAAAATTAAATTCATTCGACATTTACTCACCTCCATTATCACTCTTGAGATCCTTCACCTTCTTGCTAGTTTCTTTCTCAACTAGTGCCTTGAATTTTATGAACTTGGAGAATGTCTCATCGTTCTTCGGCATGAGGAAGATCCGACACTTCCATGAGAATTCATCAATAAGATTGAAAAATTATTTGTGTCTTGTAGTGAAGGTTGTCGAGAAAGGTCCACAAACATTAGATTGGATCATTTCTAGGACTACATGTGCTTTGTTATGTTGATCATGGAATGTGGATTTTAGGTACTTCCCCAACCTACATCCTTTGAATACATCCTACTGCTCAAGTTATCATTTAGGAAGATAGTGGTTATGTTTTGTATAATATTTCAGGTTCCATGATGTAAATGGCGAAGTCTTTTGTTCCAAATTTCACCGTAATCGAGGCCCACACTTTCTTTGCCTTAGTGCTTAATGCAACATAGTCTTCCTCATCTAGCTTATACAGGTTCTTCACACAAACCCTGATGTGGTTCACTTGTCCCATGGCTATGTGTCTCAGGAATTATTTTCCTTTGCTGAAGATCACATCATAACCATGGTCTTCCAAAAGTACAATAGAGATGTGCTTTTTCTTTAGGCCTAGAACAAAAATTACATCCTTGAGCCTGAGAGGAAAGCTTGAATCTCTCTGAAAGGTGACTGTACCAATACCACTCATTTTGTACCTTCCATCGTCCCCTAGCTTGATGTGCACCTAGAGATATTTCTCCTCCAGTTCACTGAAAAAATAATTACACCTTGTCATGTGGAACAATGCACTTGAGTCCAAGTACCACACGCTCCTCGTCACTATGTTGGACATGCATGCAATAAGGGTAAGTTCAAGGTTGAACTATGAAGCCAAGGCTTCACCTATTTCTCCTCCTAAGGTTTTATTTCTTGCCTTTTTGTGTGGACACTTTGTGGCATAGTGCCTATATTCATGACAATGGAAGCATTTAACTTTTGATAAATCTTTATTCTTTCCCCATTGGCTAGATTCTATTTGGTTTTATATTTGTTCCCTTTTCCCTTCTTTCCCTTTCCAACCAATGAAATTTTTTCTTCATCATCGCCCTTGGATGAGGTCCCATCTCTGGTATTCCACCTTATTTGCTCTTGTACCAAATCAGACCATAATCATTCCCAATTCGATAGTTTCTCCCACCCATTCACTAAATCTTGATAGTTATGCCAGCTCTTGGGAAGGCCCAGAAGGGCTAGGCTTACCAAGTCATCCCATGAAACAGTAACACCAACTCCTGCAAGCTCATCATGAACTTGTGTGAACCTACTCAGATATTGTAGGATAGTGTCATTCTTCTACATCTTGATATTTCAACGTTTATCCTTAAGCGCAAACTTCTTGTGGTGAATACTATTTTGGAATAGATTTTTCAGTGCCTACTAGGATACATAAGGATTTTGTTTTCCATGGAGATTGGTGACAATGTGGTCTTGTACTCCATCAAATATTATTCTCCTCACCTTGGCTACATCATTCTTCGATTGAGCAAGGTTTTGGGCATCAGATTCTGTTGGTTTTGCAACATCTCTCTTGATGTATTCTAGCAATCCATTGTATACCTCCTCGATGTGATCCTTCCATGCGATGAAATTAGAGTTTCCTTCCAAGGCATACTCTACCCTTAACCAATTGAAGGTCATATTCTCAAGTCTCAAGAGATCCTTCTATGCTAAACTGCAAATTTGAACCTCCTAAGAAATAACTTTGAAATTCCTACTCTAATGTGAATCCTGTTATGGTACCATGTAGACATTACGGTGTAAATTTGTAACTTCTCATGAAGTTTTAATTAAAATCACAAGAAAAAAACCTACTTTACTGCTCTATGGAAGTTAATTCCTAATTTAGAACAAAAATTTCATACATGCAATAAGAAATAACACGCATGCACACAATAGTTTTCCTGGGGAAAGCAATCTGCTAAAAACCCCAATGTTTTCTTCCATTAATATGATGAATAGAGATGTATTACAATTTGTTTGCTCAACTGAGCACAACCTGCAAGTGAATAAACTATCTCTCTCCTCACTAAGAAGCTCTGACCCAGACTTAGTCAATTTCTTCCTCTTCTTTAGCCCTTAATTCCTTGTGTAATTCCTTGAGAAGTTAGGACCCTATTATTTAGGAATTTTTCCAAAATGGATCGCATGATTCCCAAGGTTGATCATCTGACTACATGTAACACCTGTACAGTCAAGTCTAGTCTACAACTGATGTTACACTGCCTTGGAATCTCTACCACAGCTAGGGAACTCTATTTCTTTGCATGTAGTAGATATTTTGGGATGATTGATCAATTAACTAGACGATCACTAAGTTTGACTGAAGTCCCACTGCGCAACTAACCTTCCACTAGTTCCTCCAACAATTTAATTGCATCCAAGTTGTTTGCTAATATGGAAATTCAAATTTTCTAAATTTAATGAATGCAAAATCAAATTGAGAATTTCTTGTTGCATTTTCTAAATATCCTTCAGGTGAATCTAATCCATGTTGTCGATGACAATCAGGAATTCGAGCATAACAATATGTTGATAATAGCAACCAACCAAGAGAAGTAGCATTTAAAATAAATGAAACAGTCAAAAAACACATACTAAATCACAACTAGTGGAGACCCCAAAAAGTACTCCAACTATGTTATTGCCTATCAACATTCAGCGAAAGTGCCTCCATCGCTGCTCTCATGAAGCACACCTTTGTTGTTGGCCTCCATCACCCTAAATCACATTATTTGTTGTCGACCTTCATCGCCCCACTTACTGAAGAACCCATCAACAATGTAAATAAAGATCTCTAATCATTTAAATTTACCTTTTTTTGATAGTGTTTCATATTGAAAATTTTTAGAAAAAAAATAAATTTTAAGACGAAATATTTATTTTGTCTTAAAATCCCCATCCATGTAGTAGTCCCAAATGCAATGAGAGACAAGTTCTCTCTAATTGTATCAATAGAGATTGAAGAGGTAGAAAAGGAATTGATGTCAAGGAAAAGTTGTCGCGTTCTTCATAGTCGGTTAAACCCTCACAACGAAGATCCCAACAAGTCATTGTCTTTATATAAGATAATGTGAATGGTAAGTGAAATCACAGCCTTAGTATAGGTGCAAGATAGTAGTAGCCTGCAAGTTGGTATACTTAGGGCGCACTTTCAAAGTCAATTTTGGAGTTGTTAGATAATATAGTCTTAAATTGATATGTTTTTGTCTTAATTGATAATTGTCTTAAATGGGTTTCACCTTAAGTGGTCATTGTCTTAAATATAAAGTTTTGACTTAAAATATTTTTGTCTCAAACTGCTTTTGTCTTAAATATAAAGTTTTTTCCTAAACTATTTTTGCCTTAAATATAATGTTTTGCCTTAAAATATTTTTGTCTCAAACTATTTTTGTCTTAAATATAAAGTTTTGTTTTCAAATATTTTTGTCTTAAACTGTTTTTGTCTTAAATATAATGTTTTGTCTTAAAATATTTTTGTCTCAAAATAGTTTTGTCTTAAATTTAAAGTGTCTTAGAATATTTTTGTCTTAAATATAAAGTTTTGTCTTAAAATATTTTTGTCTCAAACTGTTTTTCTCTTAAATTTTATAATTAAGACAATTCAATTGATATTAAATTTTAATGTAAAATAACTAGAATAAAAAGTGGAGTCTTAAGAAAAAAAAATCTTTTTGTCTTAAATTACCCTTGATATAGTAATGAATATTCTTTTATTTATATATATGAAATGATAATATTTATATATTTAATCTTTATTATATGTAACTAAAAATTAAAAAATTATATTAAAAATTAAAAATTAATTTATAAACTTTAAATTTTTATATTTGAAATATAGAGAATCCAAATAATACTTTTTACGAATATCATTATTATCATTAAATAATATTAAAAGATAAAAGCATGGAAAGAAAATGGTATGAACACAATTCCTAAATATTAAAACTACATGAAATTGTGGAGTCTTCTTGCTCGGAGGATAATGCTCGAAAACAGTCTTACTGTGAATGTTTATTTGTATATTATATATATATAAATAGTTATTTTAAATACTACAATAATAAATGTTTTTTTGTATTTAGATAAAATTGGGTTGGTTAAAATAGTTTTCCGTACTTTAATGACATGGATTTAATTTCAACTATTATTATTATAACCTCTAAGTGCTTACATATGTTTTTTTGGTGAATTCTAGTACTCTATGAGCATGGAACTCTATGAGCATGGATTCGACTCCAGCAGCTACCACTATTACATCTAGGTGTTTACATATGCTCCTTCTAGGCAATTCTAGTACTCAAGTGACATAGAGTCATTTCCAACTGCGATCACTATGACCAACATGGAGTCATTTCCAATTGCTATCACTATAACCTCTAAGTGTCTAGTGACATGGAGTCATTTCCAATTGCTACCACTATGACCAACATGGAGTCATTTCCAATTGCTATCACTATAACCTCTAAGTGCCTAGTGACATGGAGTCATTTCCAACTGCTACCACTATAACCTCTAGGTGCCCACATACATCCACTCTAGTTGATCCAGTTCTCGAGTAACATGGAGTCATTCCTACTGCTACCACTATAACTATAACATCTACCTCTTTTGCACACATAAATCAAATAAGAGATTTGAACTTCAAACCTCCTAACACATAACACTTAATTTTCATGATCATCATTAATCTAATTATTCCTTAAATTTAAATTTTAAATATACATTTGTTAAAAATAATATTATTTATTTTTAAATATCATAAATTTAAATATAAAATATTTATTTAAATTTTTAAAAATAATTTAGTATATGTATATATTCTCTCAATATGTAAATCTATCTGAAACAAAACAGCCATGCAAAAATATTAATATACACAAACATTGACCTGTATTGTATTCGAGAAGAAAAACGGTGAGTGCTTAGGAAACTTTTTCGATCATTTGTTATTTTCCAATGTAAATATATATATATATGTAATTGGAAAATATATATATATATATATATATATATATATATATACTCAGATGATGCAGAATATACATGCTTAGAAATATTTAAATATAATATTTATATAAAATTTTTAATAATATATATATAATGAATTGGAAAATATAGATACTCAAAACCATTGACGTGCATTGTATGTGTTGAAAAAAAAAAAATCAGTGCTTGAAAACTTTTTGAATCAATTCTATTTTTCCGATGTAATAAGCAGTTCTTCAAATTTTCTCCCGTTCTATTTCACATACAATTTGAATGTCTCTTTTTAAAATTCGCTCCATTCCTAACGAGCTTTCTAAATTCTACAAGAAATAAACAAGTGTGTGCATACAACCGAGTCGTCACATGCTATGGTCATTCCTTTTTTATATTTTAATATGAAATATCTTTTCTTAATTAGGTTAATAAGATGTGAATCCAAATGACATAGCAACAATCATCGACGCAAAAGATATCGCAGTCAACGACCAACCCCGTCTGCAGTCGAACTCATCACACCGTTCATTTAAATCTTCACATGTAACTAATTTTAAATTAACTCTGTGCTCATCTATAAATTTGTGTCTGCCTGAGCAATTAACGCCCAGAGCAAAGTCTTCCATCCATGATTAATAAAGTTTTGTGTTTTCCCGTCTTGAAATCTCTTATCTTTGTGTTATCTCTGTGCTTTAAACCCGTCAACTGGTATCAGAGGGATGTTGCGTGGTTAGGGATGTTTCTATCTGTTGCTCTGGCAGCAGGTTTCGATATTTCAAGGTTGCAACGCGGTTGTCATTTGAGGGCACTGCGCTTAAAGTCTCCTGCTATAAAACCTCATCGAAATCTCTTTTTCTCGTCCAGTTTTCTGCGTAAAATCTTTCGTAGCAGAGCACTGCTAGGGAAGGCGTGCTGGAGTCGCAGACGGGCAAACTTGGGCAGAAAATGGATTGTCAGATCTGAATCCCATAGAGTGAGAAACGTAAAAACGAGGTGAATGAAGATTTGGCCATTCGAGTATTATATTTATGGGTGTTATGTGATATATTTATTATTATATATTTCAATCTCGAGTTGTATGATTTTCCAATTCATTTTAAAGCTTTATTCTCATTAGTGTATGGGAGGAAAGGCTTTGAGCCTTGTGGTTGTATTGAGTTGAAGCATTGAAGCAATTCTTAGAAGGTGCCTCCTTTGAAGTATTAAAAGAAAACGGGAAGGACTTTGAAATCGAAAATTATTTTGATATTTTTTCTTTTTAAAAAGCTTATATAATAACATAACAAAAAGGGAAGGCTTTTTATTTTTATAGATAAATGTTTGAAGGACATGAATATGGCTTTTTATGTGAAGGCATAGTAATTAAATTTGTATATTATAAGTGGAGTTTTTGTTTTTTGGGTTGTGAACTTTATAGAGAATGGAGACAACAACATGGAGAAGTTGAGCATGGCTAAATTTTTCCTATGGAAATCACACATGGAGGATATACTCATTATTTTCCCATTGAAGGTCTAACAAGGAAATCCTCATCGATAAGAGATGAGGAATGGAATAAGCTAGATAGAAAGGTGATTAGGCCAATCCACCAATATCTAGCAAAGAATGTGTATTTTAATGTGTTAAGAGAAAAGACGGCAAAAGGATTGTGGAATAAGCTCCATGATCTATATGAGAAGAACATGGCATAAAAAAAAAAAAGGTGTTCTCAATGAAGAAGCTTTACAATCTGAGGATGAAGGAGGGTGCTTCAGTTGTTGAGCACTTGAATGAATTAAATATTATTACTAGTTAGCTTGCCTCTGTTAAAATCATACTAGATGATGAATTTAGAACCATTTTTTTATGTGTTCTATGCCAGAAAGTTGGGAAATTTTAATTTTAGCTATGAATACTTCAACACCCGAAGGAACTCTAAAGTTTGATGATGTCATGGTAGGAGAATCGATAGAGCCTGACAAGGGTGATCAAGATTGAGAGGGCAATCGAAATCGAGGGGAAATCTCTTTTGATTTCATTATGGCAAACTCAGACACAGGAAGAAAGAATGTCGAGTCTCGATTAAAGGACAAAAGGATCGGAGACTATCGAGTACAAATCACAAGTCATCCAGCACAAATGAAGGTGAGACTACTACTCTAGTCACAGATGGTGATGTGTTGTTTACTATTTCAATAGATGATGCATGTTTATATACATATAGCAGTAGCTTTGGTTGATCCTTGACCCTGGGGCATCTCACCATGTAACCCCATGCAAAGATAGTTTTGCTGCATATAATCTTAGTGACTATGGTAGAGTGCATTTGAGAAATATTCATTTTTGTAGTATTGTTGGAGTGCTATATGTCAAGGTCAAGATGAAGGATGGACAAGATATTTTGTTGAAACAAGTCAGCCATGTACTAGAAATGTGCATGATTTTAATCTCTATGGGAAGGCTGGACGATAAAGGTTGTTCCATAAGCTTTAGAAAACAAGACTAGAAAATTATCCAAGGAGCATTGGTCATGGCCAGAGGACCATTATATACATTGAAGGCAATGATAGGAAATTAGATTTTGGTTGTTGTCACTTAAGAAGGAAATTCAGTAGATCTGTGGCATAAGTGCTTGGGTCACATGAGCGAAAAGGGCATAAAAATTCATTTTGGTAAAAATTTATTACCATGTCTGAAATCCTATAATATTGATCTTTGAGAGCATTATATATATGGTAGACAAAGAAGGCTTTCATTCTTTAGAGGTGGCCATGACAGAATGATAATTTTGTTAGAATGGATACACCTATATGTGTTTGGGCATGTTAACATTAATTCATTAAGTGGAGCATCATAATTTGTTACATTTATAGATGATGCATCTAAGATGGTTTGGGCTACCCTATGAAAGGTAAAAGAGAAGTGTTTGAAATATTTCAAAAATTCCATGTTATTGTTGAAAGAGAGACTAACAAATTTCTCAAGTTCTTGAGAACAGATAATGGTGGAGAATATTGCTCAAATGCATTCAAGGAATATTGTAACAGGTTTGGAATAAAGCATGATAAGACTGTACCTGGTACTCTTGATTAGAATGTTGTTGTAGAAAGGATGAATCACACCATTATGGAGAAAGTGAGGAGTATGTTGTCCAATTCTAGTTTGGAGAAGAATTTTTTGGCATAAGGAGTCAATACCACTTTCTACCTTACAAATAGATCTCCAACTACAACCTTGGATGGAGGCATTTCTGAAGAAGTTTGGACTGCCAAGAAGTTGAATTATTCTCATTTGAAAATATTTGGATGTGAAGCATTTTTACATATTCCCAAAGAAAATAGAACTATGGTGGATGATAAATCTATGAAATGCAATT
Organism: Pinus taeda; assembly: GCA_000404065.3. Taxonomy (NCBI): domain Eukaryota; kingdom Viridiplantae; phylum Streptophyta; class Pinopsida; order Pinales; family Pinaceae; genus Pinus; species Pinus taeda. The sequence continues at coordinate 183,659 of APFE031056390.1, read as the reverse complement.
TCCTGGGATATGCGAATGCTGAATTTGGTTATCGTTTATGGGATCCAGTCAAACATAAAATTATTAAAAGAGGGAATGTTATATTTAATGAGTCAGAAATGTTTAAGAGGATTATAGGTGAGTTGGAGGTCAAGAAATTTATTGACATGTTTGAAGAGTAGCATGAAGACATCCCACCAATACAAGAAAATAGACAACAAACTCAGGGGAAGGAAGGATAACAAGTGGAATTCAACCTCATAATGAACCACCATAGTTGGTTTGTAGATATTATAGGCCTCATAAGCCTTCATAAAGGTATCCTCCTTCAAACTCTATACTATTGACTGATGAAGGTGAACCTAATTGTTTTCAAGAAGCTTGTAAAGTTGATCACCATAAAGAATGGAAGAAATAAATGGAGGAACAAATGAACTATTTGTTTGAAAATAAAAGATTGGAGTTGGTAAATCTCCAAAAATGTAGAAATACAAAACAAATGGGTTTATAGGATTAAGCATGAAGGTGACGAAAATAAGGAGAGGTATAAAGCAAGGTTGGTGGTGAAAGGATTTTCCCAAAATGAAGGTATTGACTTCACTCATATTTTCTCACCTGTTGTCAAAATGTCATCCATGAGAGTCATTCTTGGACTTGTTGTCACTTTAGACTTAGAATGTGAACAGTTAGGTGTAAAAATTTCTTTCCTTCATTGTGAATTAGAGGAAGAAATTTATATGAAGCAGCCATAAGGCTTCATAGAAAAAGGCAAAGAAGACCTAGTTTGTATGTTGAAGAAGAACCTCTATGGATTGAAACAGACACCTCGACAATGGTACAAGAAATTTGATTCATTCAGGTTGGAACATGGTTTTCATAGGTTGGAAGCTTACCATTATGTCTATATCAAGAGGTATGATTAAATAAAGTATATTATATTGTTGTTATATGTGGATGAATATTGATTGTTGGGCATGATAAAAATATGACAAATAGGTTGAAGAAAGATTTGGGCAGCAAATTTGCAATGAAGGATTTGGGTCCAGCGTAACAAATATTTCACATGAGGATCATGCGTGATAGGAAAAACAAAAGGTTGTGGTTCTCACAAGAAAAATATATCAAGAAGGTGCTTAACTAGTTTAATATGAAGGATGTGAAGCCAATGGGCACACCCCTTTCAGCCCACTTCAAGTTGAGTATTGATTTATGTCTTAGTGATGAGAAGGAGAATTAATATTCCTTATGCTTTAGTAGTTGGCAGCTTGATGTATGCCATGGTATGCACATGAACAAACATTGCATATTTAGTGGGAGTAGTAAGAAGGTTCCTTGGAAATCTAGGAAAACAACATTGGCAAGCATTAAAATGGATTTTGATGTATCTTAAGGGTACTAGTTATTATTCTTTATGTTTTGGCCATAATGAGACTGTTCTTGAAGAATTTATAGATGCAAATATGGCTGGAGATATGGACACCAAAGATTCCACTATATTTTATATGTATACATTTGTAGGGGCAACAATATCTTGGGTTTCAAGGATACAAAGAGTAGTATCTCTCTCTACAAGAGAGACAAAGTACATAGTTGCAACAAAGGCTTGTAAAGAGATTTTGTGGATGCAATGATTCTTAGGAGAGATGGGAATAAAGTAGGACAAGTATGTCTTATATTTTGGTAGTCAGAGTATTATTAACTTGGCGAGAAACCCAACATTTCACTCAAAAACCAAGCACATTTACTTAAGGTACCATTGGATCTAACATGTGTTGGAGGAAGGACAATTATCCTTGGAAAAGATCCATACAGATAATAACCTTGTTGATATGCTCACTAAGATTCTACTGAAAAATAAACATGATTTATGTAGAGGCATGATAGGACTTAGTGTGATTTGATTCATGATTCTTCATTTGGCTTCAACGGGGAAAATGTTAGATGTGGATCCAAATGACACTGACATAGCAATAGCCATAGACACCACCTTTCTAACACTCCACCTCCTACGCTGAAAGCTAATGTCATCCACGAATAACATCATATGAGGTTGAACCTAACACACTGCCCATTTGAGTCACATGAATTTCACATGTAGCTAATTGTAGATCAAACGTGTCCTCATCTACAAATTTGTATATGCCTGAGAAATGAAAGCCAAGGGCATGGCCTTCCATGATTAATAGACTTTTGTGTTTTTCATGACTTGAAATCTTCTATCCCTTGTCTCGTGTTCTATCTATGCTCCCCTCCATGTATTTGAACCCATCAAATACTATGTTTTGTGGTATTTTAAATTGTAATTTAATTATTAATAATTATTAAATAAATGGTAAAGATTTGATTTTTATGGAATACTTGGAATATATTTTTTGTAATAGTTAGAACAGAGAATAAAATATTAAGATTTATCTCAAAAAGGTAATTATTCCTTTTTCACTTCTCAATTTAATTATAAATTGTATCATAGTGTTAATCAACTATTATTGCCTATTGTTGTGTTACTATGTTTTTTATATGTATATATGACTAGCACAACCACATTAGCAAATGTGGTTGGTATACACCAATCGGTGTCATTTTCATATGTCGATTGTGTTATCACTCTAAAATTTCCCTAGGGTTGTTATCTTGTGTCAAACAGAATATTAGAGGTAACTACAAACCTACTTTTGAGATCAGGATCTAGCCTTCCTAATGCTCAAAGAGGGTTGTCTCTTTATGATTTAACTTTGTTGAGTTAATTGATTTTATGCTAGTCATTTAATCTTGATTAGGTTTTGATTTTGATTTGGGGGTGGAATAAATGACTTAGATGGATAGAGGGATGTCTTTTACCATGGGGCTATGGGGCCAAGTGTCAAGAAAACAGGGCTAAATCAAGTTCTTAAAAGATAGTGTTCATAGGGCAAGGTAGCTGAGTAAATTTAGATCTTTTAGGCTAGATGGTGAAGTGGCTTTCAATCAGGGCCAAGGAGTAGTTAAGGATTCCTCAAACTAGATAATGAGGAAAATGATAGAGGTTAATCGAAACTAAGGACCAATGAAGGATTCCCTACTTTGGATATCAGAAGAAAACATTAAAATGAATAATTGTTCAAGGCAGAGTGTACTTAAGAAAATTCTATAATAATATTCCATTTATTTCATTCAATTTAGATAACATGCAAGTATGTGAAACACTTAAGAATATAACAATTTGACAAACAGAAAGTACTTCACTGAAGCGACCCAACACATGAATCTTGTAATGCAATGCCTTTATTACTCAGTCTAGTCTGTTGACTTGAAAAATGGTACAATGAACCCTTAGGATTTAGATAAATACAACTATAGACATTTTTAGCAATCCACACTTAATACTTTGAATTATGAAGTATTTATACAAAAAAATATTACAAAATATCCTAAACTAATTTAGGAATTATTCAAGGAAAAAGAAATATCTTCATGCAAGAAGATAGAGACATATATGTAACTGAAGCAAGTTATCCCTCTTTTATTATTTGCAGCTGGCTGTTCCTTGATATTACGCTGCTTTTTCTCTTTTGTTGTTTGTCTTCCACACTACTTGCTCTCTTGCTTTCCCTTTTTACTAATACTCTTTCATCTAATACTCTTTGACTTAGTTAATATGTTGCTTTTATTTCAATGCTATGTATCCACTGTTTACCTTGCATTTTCATAGTAAATCATTTAATTTTTCCCAAGTCTCTGTATCTAGAAGTTTAATATTTACGATTCTTCTATAGACTTCATCGGCTTCTATGTATTTTGCAAAGGTGGGCTTGTTTACAAAAAATATGTTTTACCTCATGTTGGAGGTAAAAGAGGTTCCCAAAAGTCTAGTAAAGAACCTTTCCTATAGGAATCCCTTTCATAGAGGAAATATTGGCTTGCTCCTTTGCCACTTATTTGATTCTCTTGTCATAGTCTTCATGTGGCATTAACCTGTCATTTATTACCAATAGATTAGGTGGACCTTTATGCCTCAAAGCATTAAATTTTACCATGAACCTGCCTATATCTAGCTCCGTGGTTTGGCATTTGTCCTCAAGTTGCATCATCAAGTTCCTCTTGGTGATTACCTTTGTCACCTCTAGTATAGTGCCAGTTCTGTCAGCTATGCCAAGCTCCTTCAATTCATATTTATACTTTGAGTTAAGGAATTGGATTATTCTTGAGGCTTCCTCTGACATATTTCCAAGTTTGGCCTTAACCCTTTGAATTTCTTCACCAGCCTCTTTGACTAAATCATTTTGTTCAAATATAACTTGTATAGATGGCCAAATATCATTGACATAGTTAATGATCTTGGCCCATAGCTACTCTTTTGCTTGGGCAAGTGGCTTCTTCAATGTTAATTCCTTTTCTAAGTTCTTTATCCTCTCAGTCAACCTGTTTGACTTCTGTACTCATTTTTATGCATGATTTGAGCTAGTTTTTTCTCATCCTCTAGACTTTTTATCTTTTATTTAAGTCTATTTATTTCAGTGGTCTGAATGGACATGTCCTCCATGGCTTTCACTAGTTTACTTGCTTCATCACTTGGATGATTTGCTACTATTGTTGAACCTATTGGTCATGTAGTTGAAAGTGTTGTAGCTACTGGAGTTGTTGGAGCCAATGAAGCTACCAAAATGGAAGGAACTATTGTAGTGACTATAGGGATAGTAGTGGCAGTAATTGTCTCATTGTTGTCTTGTTTTAGCTGTATTAAATTGCCTAATTCATTCTCCATTTCTTTCAATTGAGCATTTAGTTGAATAATGAGATCCACCATTTCATCTTGTTGGGTTTGGATCTCTAAGACCTCCTTGGTTTGTGGATGTTCAGTAGGAGGCAATTCTAACTACTTCTTCAATGCAGGAATATCCTCATTTTTCTTCTTTAAGAGATTTTCTACTGCCTTGATGTCATTTCGATTATATCCAATCTCAATCATCAAGTCCTCCAGTGACTTGATTCTGTTATCCTTGGCTTGTGAGGATGACTTTTCTAGCTTAAAATGTGATGTTATGTTGTTTAGAGAACTTTGAAGTTTTTTTCACAGTTATTGCTTTGTTGGTCATTGTCGAGTAAATCATTTCACCTACCTACTTCTGAAATTAAATTTGATCAATAGGGTGAACATCCATGGCCAAAACTTCAAACTCTATCTTCATATAATCTGCTGATGTTTTAGGCTGTTGGACCGTAGGCTACAAAAAGGTCATTTTCATTTTACTAGTTTTAATGTCAAAAGCTGACATCAACCTCTTTTGATTTCTAAGAGTATGTTTGAAGTACTGGGCATATGTTTCAACCTTCAATGCCTTATCCCTCAACTTTATTTCTTTGTACTTATCTTTTATATCTTTCTCTTTATCCACTCATTTTTTGGATGAAGAGACTTCAACACTAAGTTGTTTTTCAATAATCTGAGTATTTGAGGTGGAAGGTTGATGAGTTTCCTCTGAAACTATCGGAGTTGTATTCTTAACCATTGTGTCAGTATCAATGATTTCAATATCCATGGGAGGAAACTAACTGTCCTCCGGCAGATCCTAAGTGACGAGCACAATGGAGAGAAGCAACCACGAATAGTGGAATGTTTTACTCTCATCCTGCACCTCTCGATAGTTCGCAACGAATTTGCTACAAAGATAATATGACCAATTGAACTGAACACCCTCCGCACATTGTGCATCTAGTGAAATTACTGGTGCCAAAACCTTGTCTACTCGGCATTTCCTCATGATTTTTCCAGCAAGGATCTACGTAGCAATTTTTAGCGTAGGCTTGGTGATTGATGTAATAGAGTACCTACGCAACTTCTTCATGAGCTTGAATTGGTCTTGCATTTTCTCTGTGATGTCGTGCTCGCTCATCTTTTCGCCAAACTCCTTGGCCAGATTCAACCCTGAGTGTGGCAACAACGTGATCCGATGGATCAGCATATTAGTGACAGGGATCGGCCCGCTTCGCCACAATCATTCGTCATGCATGAAGGTCAACAACTACTTGATAACAATAAGGTTGATGTTGGAGTGGTGGTAGTGGAATACGCACAACAGGTTCAAAAACCCTGACTGATTCACTCTACGAATCCACTCCATAGGCTCTAGTGTAGTGACACTTGATTCTTTATAGAAGACCCTCTTCATATAGTTCTCTGTTCCCAAGTGGGCGAACCTCTCGTGGTCCACCAAATCCTAGTAACAGGGGTGTATTGAGAAGGAATTTTCCTGCATCTAGTTCCATAGGGACCTTCACTTTTCCCTTGTGTGGAAGGATATAATCTGATTACTTGGATATGTGATCCACCCCCTTGGTGTCTATGTCCTCTATGCCCTCTTCGGCCTCCAAATCCACCACTTTAACCTTATCCGTAGCGCTCTTTTTTTCTTTCTTCTGGGCCTGTGTAATAGCATGCTTCCTCGGTGTCTCAGGCACCAGCATGGAATTCTTCTTCTTGTCCTTCTTAGGTTTGGTCACTTCTCTCACTGGTGTAGGCTTCGACCTCGGCGACCTCAGCGTCGTAGGCACAATAGCTAGAGTCTCTCTGTGAATTACCTCTAAAGAAGGTCCCTCAAAGGTGACAACTCCTTCAGTGCTAACAGTCTCTCCTGGTCTAGGCATCGTGATGAGAATAAACAGCTGGGCATCGTCAAGTAACTTATCAAATATAAAACTAGCGACTAGATCAGTGAAAACCTAAGGATTCATAAACAATCGACAACTCAATAAAAAATTCTAATGACGTAAAGTGTTTTTCACTAGACAGCCATGCATAATTTAAAGGTGAATTTGAATTCAAATTCAACTGTTCTCCCCAAAATCCATCCATAAATGCTAAATTGGAAACAAATTTCCAAATATTTCACTCTTAAATTTCAGCCTTAAATCCCCCCCTGGCTCCTCTTAACAATCTCCTCATTGTCAAATCATGAACAGTGACTATAACGATCACTTTTTGGCTATGTTGTGTGATCTCTCCCCCTATAGCACATCTCCCTTTGCACTTCTCTTGGTGCTATGACATCATCCTATCTCGCACAGCCAACATGTCGTGTAGTTGTACATCCTAGGCTGTGTAGTTTATAGTCTCATTCCTCCTTGTAGCTGCTTGGAGCGCTAAGACTATGCTATCGTCATGTAGTCATTGAGATGGATTCCTGGTGTATGGCTTCAATCGGCTTCCATTTACCCTTCCCGGAAATGGACCTCCATTAAACTTCGCGAAATGAATTGCTCCACCATCTGTAATTTCTTTGGTAACATATGGTCCCAACCAGTGCATCTGAAATTTTCCTGGAAACTTGTCAAACTTTCTGTCATATAATAAAACCAAACCATTTACCTTGAAGGTGTGCAGTTTGATGTGTTGATCATGCCAAGATTTTTTACGTTCCCTCTGAACCTACTCATGAAATCCAGCCAAAAATCTATCTTACTCAAGCTCCATTAGTTGTGTGAGCCTTTCTTCTAAGGCTCTGTGGTCCACCATTCCTGTGAACACCGCGATGCATAGACTAGGCATGATATACTCCATAGGTATGACAACTTCCATGCCATAGACCAAACTAAAATGTGGCTGATGAGAAAGCTTTTTACAAGTGGTTCTATAAGCCCATAACACTGCTGGTACATGCACGTCCTATTAGAAAAATTATATATATGATAGAGAAATGCAAGACATATAATATGCAGAAAAACAAAAACACATAAAGCCAGAGAGGCACAAATATATGTCGTTCACCAAGTTTGGGCTACACCCTGAATAGCCAGTCCTTCCTTTCTATTATCCAGCAAAATAAAGAGACAAAACCTAAAACAGATCCACTGTAATATCCTTTGTCTTCTCTCGTAGTATTACCTCTTCATTTCTCGCTCAGAGAATACACATCCATTACATAGCATCAATACAATGTCGTCATACAAAGAGGGGGGTTGCCTTCTAAGGCAAAAGACCCAAAACTAAACATAAATTCTACTGTCAAATCATCTGCATAATTAATGGCCCAGATTGACTAGAAATTACTATACTTTACAAGGCAATTTTACATCTGTTTTTAGCTTTGGGGGCAGTGCCCCCGAAACCCCCGACGGGGGACCGCTAGCCCCATGACCCCCTTAGCTATGGGTGATGGGCGCCCCAAAACCCCCGTGGGGGGGCAATTCCCCCCCGCACCCCCCCATGTGGAGGGGTGTACAATCTTCCTGGGGTATACATCCGGTTGAAAACAAACCTTTAAATAATCATGCTCCACACCTAACACATCCCAACCATTTCATTGTGTGTTGCAAACATCCATCAATGCATTCTCCAATATCTTATTAAAAGCCTCAACTATTCCATTGGCCTGAGGATGACATGTCATACCCTTCTGATGGTAAACTTGGAATTCATATGTCAGTACATTGATCATTTCATTAAGAAAATGCATAGCGCATTCACTCATGAGTACCTTTGGGCAACCAAACTTGGTCAACACATATTCGAATAGAAATTTTGTTGTTGTTTCCCCTATACAGTACTTCATAGGCTATTCCTCCACCCATCTGTTCAAATACTCGGTCTTGGTAATGATATACCGTGCACTTATCTTCTTGCCTGGAGGCTGAATCGGTCCTACAAAATAAATTACACATTTCTCAAATGGTTGGAATGAGACCTGTGGAATCAAATGTAGCTCATCCCTCCACGATGGCATGCCTATCCTCTAGCATGTGTCACATGACCTACAATACGCTTTAGAGTCTTTATGTAACATTGGCTAACACAACCCAGTGCACAAAATCTTCTGCGTTGTTGCTTTTCCTGCATAATTCCCTCCCGTAGCTCCTCCATGAGCTTCAACAAGGATACTATTTCATTTAAAATCGAGCACATAATGTCAAAGCATCTCATCCGATCCCATCTTATACAAACATCGCGCAATTATAGAGAAATTTACTACACACCATCAATTCTTTCTTTTGTTGGCTGGTGTATCATTCTGGAGCCTTTCCTATGGTTAAGAAATCGATAATATCTGTGAAGTGATTATCCGCTATGCACACCATGAAGAGTTTCACATCAGGCAGACCTTCCTCCAAATTATTAGGCTCCTCTCTTATTTCAATATGCGATAGATGGTCTGGACCTACATTCAATCGCCCTGGCTTCACAATTAACTCGAAATCATATTCTTGGAACAACAATATCCATCTACATATTCCCCCCCAAACATAGGTTTATTAGCTAGATATTTTAATGTAGAATGGTCTATGTACATCTTGAAATGTCTACCTAGCAAGTAATGTCTGAACTTCTGGAGCACGTACACCATAGCCAAGCCTTTGCGCTTTGTCATCGAATAATTCCTTTCAACGTTAGACAAATTCCCACTCGGAAATTCTATAGGATGATCCAGTTCTCCCTCGCTAGCCTATGTCAGCACTGCCCCCAACGCAATACACAAGGCATCCACATGCACATGGAATTTCTTCTTCCAATCTGGGAAGACTAGGATTGACACGGTGACCATTTTCTCCTTCAGTACATCCATTTTGCACTGACATTCTTCATCCCAACAGAATGTGGCATCCTTCTTCAGTAGATTTTCCATAGGCATGGTAATCTGAGCATAACTTTTGATGAACTTCAGATAATACCCAGTGTTGCCCAGTGTTTGCGTGTCACTGTTTAACACTTCTTGGTGCCTCCAAATTAATTATTACCGTGATCTTAGCAAGATCCACCATAAGTCCTTGCCTACATACCACATGACCCAACAAGATTCAAAAGGGATGTAAAACACGCATTTCTTTAGGTTTAGCACAATATGATACCTTAGGCATGTATCCAACATTAAGCACAAACTGGCTACATGGCACTTTACTAGCCCAAACACTGTCCAATCATCAAAATATACCTCCAAGAAATTGTGAGTGAATTCTTTGAACGTCACAATGACTACACACGAGAATATTTCCCACCCATTCTTATGTCCAAAAGGAATCATTGTATAATGGAAACATCCCCACTTTGTCACAAAGGTGGTCTTACTCCTGTCTTCTAGCATGATCTCTATCCAAAGAACCCATCAGTGGATGAATAGTCCTCCTTCCTGCCAACATTATGTAGTACCTCATCTGTGAAAGGTGTTGAAAAAGGATCATGAATGCAAGTATCATTAATCATCCTAGGATCTACGCAAATCCTTATTTCATCCTTCTGCTTCTTTTGTTAAACTACCCTTGGTCTCACCTAATCAAATCCCTCCACCAGTTCAATAATACCTACTGCAAGCATCTTGTCCAACTCCAAGAGGACCTTTTCCTTGTATTTTGGATTAAGATGATATGCCCTTTGCTTAACGGGCTTCACATCCAGTTTCATAGTTACTTTCATCACTCCCAAATCGCTTATGATGCCTTTTATGTCCAAAAAATTAGTAGGGAATAAGTCCTGATATTCGTGGAGCAACTCAACGACTTTATCTACTGTAGCATCACCCTAGTAATCTCCAATCTTTGCAAACTCCAGCTCCGCCTATGTGCTAATGTTCACTTGTCTAGTGTTCAATGGTGCGGTGATATCTGGATCTCTTATCTATAGTCCCTCAACTTCGTGATAACCTTCTGCCTCTAGGATGTTAATATTCCTTAGATCTTCATTATCATCTTTGGCGGTCACATTATAGCATTCCAACGCATGGCGCAGCTGGGTGCTCCAATCTGGTTGAATCAATTCTAAAGGATCCTACATTATTCTGAAAATTGTTGCCTTAACCTTATGCCACATTATGTCGATGCTTTCAAACCATCCTCAAAGCTAAATTTCATAAAAAAATCCTTCTCTTAATATGTCCCACTCCATGGTACCGTGGCGGAGCTCTGTTTCCAAGTACCAATTCATAGGAATGATGTCCAATGTGTGACAAAAAATATGCACCCACTCTGGCTGCAGATCCATTTCATAGACCTTAGTCCATTTTGCTAAATGATCACGTGGATCATTTCTCCCATCGTATTTTTCAGTTAGCCGAACTTTTAGGCAACCAAACCATAATCGCATCATTCTTCTATACTCATGTCATTCATCAAAAGTGTCTTTATGCATACCCCATCACCATGTAGACGTAGCATGCAATGCCAAATCTACTGCTTGGAAGTGATGCTTTTCAGGCACTTCCCTTTCAAATGCATCCAAAAATTTATCTACATCAGTCAAACCTTCATAATAAGGTAAATTTTTTACCTTTGATGACACACAGCACAACGATGTAGTCATCATATTACAGTGCAGCGTAGATACTTCGTGCAACCTATTTTATTAGTGCTACAATTCTTCATCTAAATCTGAGGTATAGGAACTTTCGCGGTCCCATGCAATTCGTCCATCGGCTGTTGGATTAACCCAATCTTGGTCCCATGCTATTATTTTATAGATCTGGTCAAAATGATCATCCCCTTCCTCATATTCGCAGACTGGTTCATTAGAGCATCGTCCTTCTACAGGGTCCAATTGTACTACTACGCAGAGTGGTTTCGTTTCAAATGACATTGTTCACTTCTTCAAATTCATTACCCCATTCATGTTGATAGCCCAATCAATTCCCAAGAGCATGGGGTATGGATTGTTGTCATCGGAAGTCTCTATCACTTCAAAATCAGTCAATGCGCTCGCACCTTATATATCTACAGTAACTCCATGTAATCCCCCCATAGGGATAATATTCTATTGATTTTCCATTCTCAATTGAATCAGAGACCACTACAGTGTAGGTCTTCCCATTCTTACCCATGTCTGTCTTGGCAAAACATTTGCATCTAAGCCTAGATCCAAAATAACTTGATCCATCTCAGAATCTCCTATTTGCGCAGTAATCCTCATCTCGCTTCTCGTTCTTTTCTTGTGTCTTCCTATCTTTCTAACTGTGTGGTGTCCTTTATGAGAACCTTCCTTACCGGCACACTTATTTATCAGTTCTTGTAGCCCTTTCATGGCCTTGCTCTCATGTCGCAACTTCATACAAGTCTCCAAGAAAGTGGTAAGCATGGAGAGGTCAACTTCTTCAAATAGATTGCCTTGACTTCCAGAGGTAGAGACCTCAGCAAAAGTTTTCTTTGCTTCTGTGAACATTTCCTTCATGTGCTCTAGATCAAACCCAACCTCCTTTTATGGAGCCTTGCGAACCCACTCACTTTCTTCAGGTTACTTTCCTTTATCATCACCAGTCATCATTCCACTTCGCAGCATAATATTCACATTGGGATCCTCCTCGTGGCGCTCGACCCTCATCATTTGTAGATTTTGGGTATGTTACTGAGCCTACACCTTCTTCTCTTACATCTTAGCTATCAGTATCGGGCATTCTTCTATCGTGTGGTCAAACTGAGTACAGTATCGACATGATGGGTGTGTTTGGCTCGTACACTCTCATATGTAGTGTCCTGGCACCCCAAAATTATAGAAAATAACTTGTCCTCCTGCTCTTCATCCTCGTCCACAGCCCTGATATCCACTGTGCACTGCGCGGGCGCCTTGATTTGGAGGCCGAGTTTTTGTTTGCATTCAATATGTAGACATTCTCTCCATAATCAATTCATAGCTACAATAGTTATGCTCATTGTGGCCCACTGATTTATAGAAATTGTAGAATAACTGTTGAGGCATTTGTACAAATATCTATAGCAAATGACAATTATTTGTAACATGTTTTCCAGCCACCTGACAGATAGCACACCATAGCATAGGCCCTTTACTTGGTCTTGCGACAACCTCCTATCTCAGGGGCATTGGCCCTCCCCCTGTAATATAATTCACCAAAAAAGGGTAGTGATCCTTATCATGCCGCCGAATTTTACATTTTAGGCACTAAACTTCTTCACGTACCTCTGGCTGAGCGACTTTTTCCTTCTTCAAGCTCTGAAACTCCAAGCAGAGTTCTGCAACTCTGCATGAATCCATTGAACTCCCAAAGCGGCATCCTTAACAGGTGTTTCATGCAATCTCATCGCAATTTCCAGTGCTTCTACCTAGGTCCCTAGCTTTTTCTGTGATAAAGAAACCCTTAGGTGGGGCAGAAGCGAGGCTACAAACCATTTGCAGTGCTAACTATCCATGATATTCATTTTAGATTCATGGATCTGGCACTTCAGTCTCTGATCCAGCTCCCAGGGTGTTTCGCCAGGCTTCATCATCATTTCCTTGAATCCAATGATTGGTTTGTGATTCCAATTTGGGCCTACTAAATTCCTTATTCAACACAGTCTGGGTGTCCACTAATGATGCCAAGGGGTTATCGGTGTAGTAATTAATATACCATGTCAACATGCGAACTTGTAGAGAAGTAACCAACTACGCGTTATTTATATAATCATTTGTAATATTTTGTGTCATCGATACAAACTTTGCAACGAACCAGAACTAATCCGGGTCCTCACTTCCCAAGCCCTTAAAACCAGGCAACTTCATGGTATTCAAAATATTGAACAGTGTCGGAGCTGGTGGCGGAGGTGGTGGTGGTGTGGCTGAATTTGTATGTTTTGGAGGTGAAGGTGGAGGTGGTGTGGGAGGATGAGGTATTCACAGAAAACCTTGCTTTATCAACTATCAAGAACTTCGCAGTGAGGCCTATACCACTCCCTCGTCGTCACTCAAAGGAGGCTCTACCAATGGACTATATTCAAGACCATCTCTTTCTTGATTTCTAAAGATTCGCCCACTTCGTGTAGATCGAAACATCAAGGCAATGACACAACCCACTTTTCACACAAGAGCGTTTTAATCCAAGTTTACAAAGATTTCAAATACTTACCTCGCAGTTCTTTGAAAAAACGTCACTGCTTCACTATAGCTAACAGAGGTATCAACCGTGAATTCTATCACAAATCCTCCTCTGAATCGAGCAAGCTAGTAATAGACAACGCACGCGATCTTATCTTCAAAAGCTTCCAACCTTCACACTAGCTCTAGGATCCACACTATTGGACCATCAATCCTCCACCTTCCTTGGTCGTCTGCCAATTTAGTGATCCACTTGTACAGCTTGATCAAGAAGTTCTGGAAGAATATTTGATGTATTTCTATGTATAGATACCTATCCAACCACTGTTCTTTTTTCAGGCACGTGTTTATGATTTCTTTCCCCACGAATTTGTGGATCTTTTTATTCAACAACTTCTCAATTTCTTTCTTTGTCAGATTCCAATGATGTGACATCACACATCTCTTTATGCAGATCCTGGTCCTAGCAACAGAACCATTTGTTGGCTTAGTGGGTTCTGACCCAGGTTCAGAGTTAGTTGAGCCAAATAAATCCCCACACTACTGGCCCTTTTGGCATCAATCAATGGAGTGTAGATTGAAGTCTCACTTGAAGCAGTATGGGGGGATGTTGGAACCAAGTTTCTACACCCAGAGATTAGCTTAATGTTGTTTTATTCCCTAAATCCTCCTTTGTGAAAATCGATAAGCCTTTATTGATTATTGATATAACTCCCTTTAATCAGCCTCTAGTCCTCCGGGAAGGTCTATGACTATCTTTTGCAGACATTGAACAACCTAATCAGCTACTTACGTGCATCAAATATTACTCTTAATCCAATAATTACTCAGATCGGCCTAAGCGTTCGATAACTGTACCATACAACAAGATAATCTTTTTGTAAAAAATTAACATCAATTACGTTCATATAACAATATAAATCATGTAAAGTCATGCATCAATACATCATTATTTCATAAACCCATCATAACATAAAGTGCATTCATATAAAATATAAGTAACATATAAACATGGGTATTTCTACAACAATGTTCTCTATTAATATTTAGTTGAACTTATAGACTCAAGACTTCCCTGCGCACTCAGCTACAAGGCTCCGCACACTCAGCCACGAACTCTACTCTAGGCCATTTCCCACATAGCTACAGAGTCTTTCTTCTACTCTAAGACTTCTATGATCTTCTTTCTACTGACCCATTACTTTCATATTCATCTTCTATTGCTTGCCTTAAACATCCTAAGACACACCTAATTACGCAATCCCATGGTCCACAAATCATGGGTAGATCCTCAAAAATCTGACTCAATTTACATAAATAAGGGTAAAACCCTTTATGACTCTTTAACTACCTACGTGCTCTGTGACCATAATTTCCTGAGCCTTTACATTTTTATACAACAAAACTTGGGCTTTTGCGCCAAAATTGATCCTAGGGGACCCCATCCAAACATAGGCCTTAGCATTTATCTTCAATAAGTTAATGTTCTATGCATATACCCGTGGCCTTCAGAAATCCTTGTAAGAATCCCCAAATTCCATAATTTCCTTTATTCTTCTAATTTACTATAAAAATTCCATCATCTAGACATTCAAGCGTTGTATGGGCCAATACTCGAAGGTGAAGGATGGATCACCAATGTGTTGGATTTTCCCTTTTAATATTTATGATGTCTAGGAAAATCTAGCATGGGGTGTTTCTCTTGGATGAGGACCTATTCTCATCTAAATCGAATTTCTCGTTAGGGTGTAGTTCCATCGAAGACCTAGGGAATATGGAGGTGGACGTGGAAGGAATAAGTGGGGATGTTCAAATTCATCTGGGGTTGGATCAATTTTTGGAGAATCTAGAGATCTAGGAACCTTAGTGTGGCGATGACACACACCTCTTAGGAAGCTCATATATTTCATGGGTCATATATCATGTGACTGGTTGAATTTCAATGAAGACTAGATTACACTCAATGACTATTGAATCTACGAATCCAAGGAATCTGATAGTGATGCAACCATTGACTTCTGTGGGGGATTATATTGGTGGTGAGTCATATATCATCTAATGGGTTCTACAACGTACAAGTTTTGGAACTGTAGTTTTCGAGACCTAGAGTTCCAAGAGTGTAGAATAATGGCAATGTGTTGTAACACCTAAATAGGTTGTGAAATGGATATAATGGGAAAAATTACAAAACACAATGTGGGAGGACCATGTCGGGCCCATGCCTGATCTCGTATGACAATGTTGTGGGAATCTAACAAGGACCATGTTGATGCCATGTACGAGCCCATTGGTGTCATGAACCTTAATTAAGTTGACATGGTAGTGCCATATGGCCCATATGTAGAAGCCACGTGGCCACATCATGATGATGTGGACCTGTGTGATGTTGCTGTAGCAAGACCTCACGGTGCCCTAGCATCAGCCACCACTCACTGCCCTCGATGTTGTTCATTATTGAATGCCGCAGGGGTGAAAAATCCAGGCAACATGACTTGGAAGTGGAGACAAACCCCTTTATAATGACTTGTCTAGGTGATGAGGAAGCAACGTGAGTGCCACAAGATTTTATCGCCAGCCACCACCCACCACTCGAATTTCAGCAAGTTGTATGAGTGCACCAAAGATGAGGGGTCGATCCATACACTTTCTCAGAGTGGAATCCCTATTATCACTCACTTCCCAATGCTCGCATCTCTTTGGTTCACACTGGGTTGGTAATGTGCTCGGTGACATGACATGGACATGGTTTTGGCAAAAAACCCAAAAACCATTCACTACCCATTGCTTAATTTGGGGGACTTTACAACAAAGGAGAACGAGCGATGGAGTTCCGCATTGGTCGAGCATGATTTGGGTTTGCGAAGCCCATCATAATTGGGATTTGGGCTAAAGTACATATAATGGAGAATAAATTGTAAACCACAAGGAGGAGGTCCCCATGGACCACGTTGCCAAATAAACCTTTTGAATGGTGTGATGATGGGAATGGACTAGATCAATGACTCAACAAAATCGTGGGCCCCCATGATATGCGATACATTATTACTTTTCGGGAGTGTAGTAAACCACCCAGGTTAATCCTAGGGTGGATGACCTTGATCAATCACGAGTCCCCCTATCCAATTTACTGAATGGAGTATACACCCCCTCACGAAACCAACATTGGTTGTTGACTTTTGAAGACTTTCCCTACATAAACTACTCTAGTTCTTAGGAAGCTAAAGCTGAAACATAACATAAAAGCTTTGCATTTCAGGAAGGGTCAGGCCTATTGGAACCTGCATACTAAGATTGGCGTGGCTAGCACCACACAAACTTGGTAGTGGTGACATGGATGTCATGTAGGTGGGACTTAGGTGACATGGATCTATCTCTAATGACAAGGCAGAGCCACATGGAATACATGTGGGAATCCCTTGTTAACGTGTGATTATCTAATTGGTTAAACTTCACTTAGGGATATTTTTCAATCCAGGAGTTAGATTAAGATACAATTTATACCGTCTAAAAGTTCTCAATGAGATATACACAATGGCGACATTGGTTTTGAGATTCAATAACATTTGAAAAAGTGAAATTTTTGTAACCCTATCTGCATAGCAAAATTTGGAGGTCGGGTTAGATTATTGTGTAACACCTCCCACAACCGAAGACAAAACAAGGAAGAGTGGAGAGAGATTGTTACACTTGCACTTACTCTACCTACTATTTGTAACAACCTGCTTGAAACCATGTTTCGACAATTCAAATATGTTGTACCTATCACCCCTTCCCATTGCATTAGATATCCACCCACTGTGAAGCCAAGGAATTTATTATCCTCCCATTTAGATTCACCTTTTACAAGTGATATGCTAAAGTCATTTACAATTTCAAGTACAGATATTTTAAAATACTTGTAAATGTAGTAATTTCACATATTTTTAATATTTTATAACCATATTACAAAATAATAAAATTTGTATTATTAAAATATTTACTAATAAATTTTAATCGAAATTCTATTTTAATTAATTTTAATTTTTAAACGGTTAAGATTTTAATTGTTTTTTATATAATAAATTTTCAAATTAAATTTTAATTGGATTAGTACTAATTTATAGAACATTACATTAATTAAAATATACTTTTTTAGAATTATTTTAATTAAAAATGTAGAAATTCGTGGGATCATTTTTTTCAAATAAAAAATAAATAAATATCATGATGAAGAAGAAATCAAATATAAATTCTGTGGCCTAACTATTAAGCATAAAAACCTAAGCCGTTAGAATTTATCTCCAAAAATAACAAATGTAACCTTTCACTTCGTTTATCGCACGTCCACGCACCATCGTTAAGATTGGTCAGAGTTGAAAATTTAAACCTATGTATGACAATATTATTTTGTGTTAATTCTTCTCTGTAAAAGGCAAATGCACCATGGAGGAAGTATTTTTGTATATTTTGGGTCCAACATCACAATAAAAACCAAGTATTAAAGGAGGACTATCACTGCACATTGTTTATTTCGAAACGGAAGCTTTCCAAATGACACGCACACGTGACACTTTGCCTTTTTGAAATAAATAAACCAAACAAATCAAATTCAGAATGCCCACGGGACTAGTGGTTTGCTCGTTTGGTCGTAACTACCCAAAAAAGTTGGCTTGCACATGGGTGTTATGGAGACCAAGTAGAGTTTCACATGGGTACGATGGAGACCTTGATGTGGTGCAGTTGTACCAAACTATTCTAGATCTATAGACATGATTGCTGTGACTGATAAGAACTTTTATATTTCCAAAGAGAGTTGGAAATTGATATATAATGTAATTAATATAATGATATTAAAAATATTAATGTGGTTGGTATAATAAAAGGATTATAAATATAATTAAAATGATTATTGTAACATGAAGAATGTGTTATTAATGCATTTTTATAATTGATTAAGTATGTATAAAAAGATTACTGGTCAATTTTAATTTGACAAAAAAACACTTACACGTTGTAAAATGGACTAGTTTTTTAATTAAAATTTGTTATATATTAATTTCCCAATCTAATTTGAATATGAACTTACTAGGATTGGAATAATCTTAAAACTCTAGGAAATTGGTGAATAGGGGAATATAATTTTTTAAATTTAGTAAAAGTCAATGCAACCTAACAAACTTTGTAATATATTATAGCCTTTGATAAACATTCCGATGAAACATGTGTTGAGCATATTCACTTGAAAATCAATCTAAACCATTAACTAAAAAAATAAAAAAATAAAAATTAACAAATCTCCATCCAACTTAAATAGAAATAAATTGTTTTAGCTAAATATAAATTTTGTAAAAAAAAAATCAAAACTATAAATTAATTTTTACATTTAAAAATACAATTTAACTTATTGTAAATTACGATTTCACTAACATTCACATGATCAAATAACAATCACATAATAACATAATTATTTATAAAAATAAAAAAATAATAACATAAAATAGCTAAACTTGTTTTCTCCTAATCCACATCTCACATAAGCTACATTATAGTCAGCGAATATCTTCGATCAGGGTAGGAATTTGGATTTCTATTTACCCGTCATACAATTTTTTTTTGACGTTTTAGGTCCTTATGCTTCCCGTCAAGAAACGTTCTATTAAAAATTTTTCCCTTCAAGAGTGATGTTCTCATAATAAATTAACCCTTTACCAATAATGTTTTCATTAAAAAATTACCATTCAATAAATAATTATGTTGAAAATTTTCATATATTTATCGTAAGGAAAAAAAACCAAAATTTGAAATAACTCAATTGTGGAGGTTTCAATAGAAAGTGTTGAACATTTGAAATTTGCTCATTTAAAGTATATAATCAGTCCAAGGTAAAACGCTTGATGGTTATCCATTTCATGAAATCTAGGTGAAATTTAAATTTTTTGTAAACCCAACCAATTTAATTTATTTAATTTATTAAATATAAACTGTATGGATTTAATTTATTTAAATAAAAACAAATATTATAATATAAATTCTAAATATTACGCTACTTAATTATTAATCACTCAATATAATATATATGTACTATCAAATATACACCTATAACCTATAACTTTAAATAACATGAAATTAATTTATTTCAATAAAACAAATATTATTGAACCAATTCCAAATATTACCGCACTTCTTTGTTGACCGGTCAATAAAATATATTACGAGGATCAGATTCCAAGACTGTTGTTTGAGAGGGTAGTAATGACGTTTTTGTAAAAAAATAAAGAGTCAAAAATACTTTGAAACCCATCACAAAAAACGGTTTTTTAAAATTTTTAAACGTAAAATACGGTCAAAATGCCTTGTGACGGGCATTTTGCCCGTCAAATTCCAACCTTGCTTCCCACATAAGCACTGAGAACTAGAAAATTATGAACACGATTGATCATATATTTAGATTTTTGTAGTGACTTTTGAAGCACATAGTGAGGGAATAAAGCCATAGTTCACCTCATATTATATTAAATTCTCTCCATAAGCATTAGTTAATAGTTGTGCACATTTGAAATTTCATAGAGTTATGAATAAATTTTATTATTAAGTAAACTTGATTTTTTTATAATGTTAATTTAATTTAATTTATACTCTATGTTTTTTTAGGTTTATAATTTTTTAAGTGGTGAGCACATGTGGATAGACATGTGCAATTGCATATAGCTGCGAATAAAATTTATTATTAAACAAATTTGATTTTTTTATAAAGTTAATTTAATTTAATAAATATATCTATGATTTTTAGGTTTATAGTTTTTTAAGCAAGGCATTCCTTTTGCGAAGCTTTCATTGTGCGGAAGACTCTTTCTCTACACAATGAAACTTTTCAGTGTAAGCTCCACAAAATGACAATTCTATACAAGGAAGCTTCATATAATGATCCCTATTGAATAAAGTTCTTATGCACCCTCATTCTTCCGCATGTACCTCGTTCTCCGCACAATAAAAGTTTCATATAATGAAACATAATAATATTATTTCGAAATTTTTAGAAATCTCTTCACATAATAACAAATGTTAGTGAACACTTCTCATAGTGTAACAGAATCAAGTTATTCTATGCTCAAGGGTTTCAAAATCAACTGATTAAAAAAACAAACATATGTGCAAGGTTGTATTATTGGCAATATTTTAATAATAAATCATTCTCTGAATATCGTTACTCAATCACAATGAAATCTCTCCAAAAACTCTTTACGTAAGCACAAGTTTCAGTGTACATTTCTGAGAGAGTGAATGATTTTTCCGCAATAGAAAACTCTTTGCATAAGCTTAAATGTCAATGAACATCTCTCAAAGGAAAAGTGATTTTTTTGCAGTGTAGCAGAGCCAAGTTATTCTATGTAAGCCAAAGATAAAGGCTGAAAATCAAGCAAAAATAGATGGATCGCATATTTGGATTGTTGGATATTATAGCCATAATTCGCTAAGTTTATTAGCAGGTGTGGCACATGCTGAAGTTTATGGAATGTGAACAAAACTCATATTATATCAAATTCTCCCCATAAGAATTTGTTAATATCTATGTAGAATTGCAGTTGCATAGAGCTGCGAATAAAATTTATTATTAAATAAATTTGATTTGGTTATAATTTTAATTTAGTTTAATTTATACATTATGGTTTTTAGGTTTATAGTATTTTAAGTCGGGAATTCCTTGTGCATAGCTTTCACTATGCAGAAGAAGCTTCATATGCATAATGAAACTTTTCATTGTAAGCTCTGCACTATGACAACTCTAGATAAGGACCTTGCTGAATAAATTTCTTAAGCACCCTCGTTCCCCTGCATGTACCTCGTCTCTCATACAGTAAAATCTCCGCACAATGAAACATAATAATCTTAATTCGAAAATAGTAGAAAATCTAAGCATAACCACAAATGTTAGTGAAAATTTATCATAGTGTACTAGAACCAAGTTGTTCTGTGTTGAAGACTTTATGAATCAATTGATTAAAAAATTAGGCATGTGTGCAACACTGTTGAGGAAGTCCATTGTGCAAAGGAATCTTTCAAGGTAAAATGAAGGATGTGTAGAGGGATCCTTTAACTTTAATGTGTTTTAACTCTTTTGGAGTTAGTACATGTGCAATCTAATATTAGTAGAGTGTGTGGAGCATGGAGTGTGGATGTTCATACAATGACAGCTTAAGAGCTTCTCCACACAATGGATTTTCTCTGCTATCTCGCACATATGTATTTGTGTGAGCCATCTGAGTATAGGGGTTTCTTATGAGCTTGTTGACATTGGTGGGATGGTTAAAAGGCTATCTATATATGCTCGCCCCCAAAATCCTAAAAATAGAGTATTTGTTCCATAGGCTAACTGAAATAAAAGATGCAAGAACAATGCTAGGACCAACAACGACAAGTCATTCATTGTCATCTTCCCTAAAGACACCAACCAAAGATGATAGTAGGGTAGATGCATAACCTATTGATTGAGCTACAACTTTAGTAGTTGAAGTTGTCATTGATCCCCCAACATCAAAGATAGCATCATTAGAGGCGCAAAAATAAGTATCTGTATTTTGAATATAATTAGTCAATCAACTAAAGGTTGTGCAAAGTGCATAGAAAACTCTATAATGAAATCTCTTCGCACAATGAAATATATAAACAATATAAGCTTTGTTTATGGTTATTTTTGTGAAATTAGGCATATTTTCCGTAGTGTAGAGGATGCTTTTAAGATTTCATTGTGCAGACATCCACACTGAGCATTAAAGCTTTTACTAATTAATTGATTCAAAGTTTTAAATAATGCAAAATTAGTCAACGAAGCTAATTAATTGATGAAAATTTGTAATGGCACAATCAAATCTTAACTCATGTGGCACTGTATGATTTACATGTTTCTTGGTCAACAAAACTTTCAACAATCATTTGTGTGGAGGAAGTTTTGAATATTTCATTGTGCGGGTGTAAAGGGATGTTCAAAAAGAAAATTGTATAGTCGAAAATCCATTCATTGCGTAGAATGCTTAATCACCATATTCGCTTTTGAGTGAAGCTTTTTTTTGCGCATCTCACATAAAGCTAATTTATCATCTATGAACCCCCCATTCTCTAGCATATACCATGTCCTATGAACATTAATACATTGCCTAAAATGCTTAAAGATTGTATGGATTTTTAGTACACTTGAACAAAATAAAAGCTTTATTCATTATTTTATATTCTGCACAACGTAATCTATCCAAATTTAAAGAGTTGCCATTAGTAATTGTATTCTTAAGAGATCTATGTCTTAGATCCAAAACTATTGTCAAATGTTGATTTTAATGGTAATTAATAACACAACATCAAATATAAAAAAAGATCTCAAAGCATATGTTCAAAAACAAATAAACTACATTATCATAAAATCGATAGAGTCAGATTGTTTTAAATGGAAAATAGTTATTGTAGTTCAATCTATAAATAGTGAATACTTCAAAGCATGTTTAGCTAATTAAAGTTTATGTCACACTAAAATAATACAAATTCAATGCACTAGAACATATTTAAAACATAGGGATTAAAAACAAACTTGCTCAATAGAATCATAACTAATACCAACCCGATTTATTTCGTTGTATGCAAAAAGGGTGTGTTGGGAACATAATTAATTAATTAATAAGCACAGGGATAGTTAATGCGAGATTTGATTATGGAAAATATGGTAGTGTAGAGCAACTACAATGAAAAGTTTCTCCAGATTTCTATATTCCGCGAAATGAAATCTGTGTAGTTCTGAAGACATTGCACTAGTATTATATTATTAAGAGATATATGTCTAAGATCTAAAACTATTGTAAAAGTTCAACTTTGTTTAAAGAAATGGCACAACACTGAATATAATAGAAAAACTGAAAGTATATCTTCAAAAATTTATAGAAAACATTATCATAACATTGATAAAGAGCCAGATTCAGTAACAATTGTATTCAGAATCAAATGTCAAAGATTGTGGCCATAATTCAGATATGCACGAGATAATATTCAAAACATAGTCTTGAAAGATAAAGTTGTTGAATAGAGTTAGAATTGTGCAATGAAAACTATAATGTAAATGCATTTATTCTAGCATAAACTAGGATTGTGCTTCCGTAAACTGTAACACTAACAAAGGCATCTGCAACCAAAAAACAACAATTTGTATATAGTAATTAACAATGATCACCATAACATAATCAACAAAGATAAATTTTCTTATACTAGCTAAAATAAAATTGAATTTTGAATAATTTGAAAATACTTACACTATGCAAAACCATTTGATGTGACCATGCTTCTGTTAGATGTGTTACAAGTCAATGAATCATTAAAAAAATGCATTCACTATAGTTTTAATGTAATCCCTGTTAGGAGAAACTATAATTTCCATTTTCACGTTTTTAAAGAAAATGTATTTTTTAATTTTCCTAACTTATTATTTCACCAGGGAAATTGAGATAGAGTCTTTCTTATCGACTTTAGAAAAAGTAATTAGCCATGTGTTAATGTGTTCTACAATAAAGCAATGATGTTATCAAAATCTGTTGTCATTGCTTGTTTTTTCGGTCCAATTCAACTTGTAATGTGTCGCTTGAAATTAATTCAAAATCATACAGGATACACAAACCATCTAAGTGATCTATATTTTATATTTCCCTGGGATAAACATCACTTCTCAATCTTTCTTAGTTCACCACAATCATAAATGATATCCTCAAGTGTACTAATCCTCTATACCCATCCAGTTTCCAATTGGTTTATTCAACTAGCATATGGAAGTTGTTGGTTTTGCTTTGCGATATCAGAGAGTAGCCCAAGTCTCTTGCTAAAAGTAACTAAATCATTGTTAGTGATTTTCCTCTCTTTGTCAAGATTACTATTATCCAAATTCATAAATGTCATCATTTTTTGTTTCAAACGTGTTAAATAGAAAATGGTTTGTCATGCATCACCAATAATTTATAATCTTTGGCATATGTTATCAATGATATGTGACTTCAGTGAATTAAGAATATTGGTAGCCTTGTTATATGTTTGTGTATTGTAGTAGCAGAGCTTGATAATGAAGGTGACTGTATTGCCAGTGGAGTCATTAACAAAGGAACTGGATTTAGGATGTCTTCTAGTTCTTTTAATCTCATTTTTAGTCTAAGATTTTCTGCAATCACTTTGGTAACATACGGAGCAACTGCATCAATGGTATATTGATGAAATAGTATGAGCCCCTTCGTGTCAATGTTAGACAGATCAATATCCACTTGTTCTTCACGAATAATCTTTTTATTTTCAACTTTTACCTTCTCAACTCTCAATTCTTTGGTGGATTTGTCATATTTTTCATTTTGCAATGTCAGAGGACGTTCATAAAAAACAATGTCCTCTTCTATATTTTATCCATTATCTTATGATTCTTTGTTAAACACATAGTAACCTAGTCAGGTGGTACATTGCTATCATTTTCCATGTAAATAAGCTATTGAATGCTTTCTCTATTTACGAAACTTTTGGACTTAGCTATTTGAACTGTATGCATTTTTCTGGAAAGTATTTGTGACGATTATCTTCCTCACCTCACTGACCTGATAGCTCACAATGAACCAATTTTCCAGTACCAAGATTTTTTTCTCTTTCCTATAATCGAGGATGAGGTTGTGCTAGTACTTGGTGTGGAAAATGGATATTGTTGCATAATATTTAGGGTTTTCTTCCTCTATTTTTCTTCCTTGTTAATGTTGGTCTATTGAGAAACTCTTTGAGCATCCATTGCCAATATTTAATATTCAATTCTCAGCAAAATTTATAAATTATGTGGTGTGTAAACATATTTTGAATTAGAAAAAAATTTAGAAAAACTATTTTCTTTCACATTATGTGATGCAAAAACTTCACTGGTT
The DNA here is from genome assembly GCA_000404065.3 of Pinus taeda. Lineage (NCBI taxonomy): Eukaryota > Viridiplantae > Streptophyta > Pinopsida > Pinales > Pinaceae > Pinus > Pinus taeda. The sequence continues at coordinate 158,024 of APFE031056390.1, read as the reverse complement.
CTTTGTTCAGATGCAGTTTAGGTCATTAGGGAAAACAAAATTTGCAAATAGCAGAGAGAAAATAGGAAGCAATAAGAAATTGATAAAATGAAATGTGTGTTGCATGTGATAAAGTTGATAAGATGTAATGACTATTGCATGTGATGAAACATTTTCTCAAGTTCCAATGTTCATGATGTGCAAAAAGAGAAAATAGAATTCCCTAGATAATTGTGAAAAAAAAATGTGTTGGAGAGAAAAATGTGAAATAACCTATGCAATTAAAAAAATGAATTGTTGAATAATGTTGAATTCGCCCAATTTTGAGCCTAGGAAGGTATTTTCTATTGCAAAAATATTTTTTTTCTTTTTTGTTTTGTTGACAAATTCAAATACCACTTGGTTGATTATATAAGTGCAAACAACTTGTTTTGTTTATCTGGTACTTAATTTCTCTTCAAATCCCGCCTAAATTCACAATTTTCTACTCCAATCCCAATTACCATTTGTTTCTATTTCTCGTGTAGAAACTACTACATAAGACACTCTCAATAAATAGCAATTGAAAATATCAAAGCCTATGTTTATGGGAAGTAATGGAAATAAGCATCAATGTTCCAAAACCATATTTTCCACTTATTCTGCATTTTTCTCTTGCTTTAATATCATTGAAATATATGTCATTACAAATAGAAATTTGTGATACAATATAAGGATATTGTCTACCTGCTATACTTTTTAAAAGGTTTTCTGATGCATGTTTCGATTTAAATTGCTCAAAACCTCGCAAGAATTTCTTGGAATCAAGAGTTTGGGTTGAAATTTCTAAAGGATCTGAGTGTTGCATAGGTTTTTGAAACTGATAAATCCATATATGTAGTAAAAAAACTCATTTTAAACAACATAAAATAATATATGTGATTATCACAATTAACTTTGAAATTGACAACAATAACTTTAAACAATCACAAATAAATATTTTGCACAAACGTGCTCAATTACTTAGATCATGAATTGATTTCGTTACTGAGATGGCCCCCACCACTAAATAATTTTCAATTCATTTTATTTTGATATTGGAGTACAAAAAATATTGAAAGAAACTTTATTTATGAACAATTTAATACACAATTTTCAAAATCACGGTACAAAGCTAATTGTCATAATTTGTTCGAGTTGGCTGCCTAGACATTTTCCATGCATGATTTCGGGCAAAGGTTTTAGTTTAATAATTCTATTAATCATGAACTAATAGTCCAATGGCAATAGATTACTGCCATTTTTCTTAATCGTTACCGATTTAGATCCGATTTATATATTTATCGACACATTTAACATTTTCAATAAATAGAAATTGAAAATAGAAAAGTGAACATTAATGGTAGGTGGTAAAATAAATCTCGAAAGTCAGAAATTATTTCATTCTTTTATTTTGGCTAATTATTATTGCTTTAATATTATCGATATACATGTACCAAGTAGTAGGAATTTATGAAATAAAATAAATACGAATTCATTGTGATCATGTGCATTATTATATAGGTATTCAATACAACAGTACATAAATATTGTATAAAAACGTGATCACTTAACATTAACACAAAATGATTCCATGGTTCTAATAATGTTCTATATGTAGTGTCAGTTATCTCTAACTAATAATTGGATAAATAGCAATGGCTCATACTACCACTAGCTCAAAATCAAAGTTGGGAAAAAATGCCAAATCAATTACATGAAAAAAATTTAATCTTGTAAGAAAAGCCCTCAATTAATTGTTTTATTGATGCTAAAGTATATTTGTAAACGTTGGCATCAGTTTTTTCTATTAGGAAATGTATGCAGAGTTGTGAAACACATGATGTGAATTTTCTTCAACACATAGGCTTCTTCGCACAATAAATGATCTACGTGATCTATTAGTATAAAAATGTTGTGCAAAACAAATATGTGAATAGATTAAGATATATGAAACATGAAAAGTTACTCATATTCATAATAATTTCTTTGTGGAAAATAGATGTATAGAAAATTACTATGACGATGGAAATTCATACAAGGATGCAAAACATTATGTCGCTAGAATGGATATTCGTAAGTTTTCACAACTAGAAAAGCTTTGCAGTCTGCACACATTCATTACTATGGTTTTTTCTATGTAATTAGGCACATTCTGTGGAGTTCAGCACAATGAAAACTTGAAAGCTTTGTTCACACATCGACACAAGACCGATGGTTATTTTATAATTAATAGATTGTGTGAAGTGTGGAGGTTCTCACAGTGAAAGCTTGAGAGCTTATTCTGCACAATGAATTTCCTTTGTAGTCTTGCACACATGCATTTGTGTTATTTTGAAACTATACATTGGCAATATTTTAATGCTTTCGAAATCATGTTTCTAGTTTTGATATAACTTTCATGAAAGTAGAAATTTTTATATAAAATGAAAATTCAAATAACAATTGCAATACACACACCGGATATTTACAATGAGAAAGTACTTCTAATTTTGAAAATAAAATTTGAGGAACTGACCATTTACTGGAAGTTCCAACAATTCACCGTACAAGTTTTCAAGTAGATATGTGTTGTTCCCTTTCGCTTCTGCAATCCTGAAGGGGCCAAACCATAGTGGATCGAATTTTCCATGTTTTCCTTTGTCCTCCCATCGGACATCTCACCTGAGAACTAAATCTCTTGGTTGAAGAGGTTTGTCCTTGGCATTCTTGTCAAACAGAGATTTCATCTTTTGTTCGTAATTGGACAGTTTGGCCTCCACCTGTTCTCTATTTTCCTGAAGCTCAACCAGCTGATTTATCCTCCTTATCAAGGCACTTGGTTCTTCCTCGGCTTCTTGTAGCAACCTTGCTACTGGCATTGCTAGTTGGATCAGGAAGACAACAACCTTGCTATACACTAGCTCAAAAGGTGATTTTATAGTGGATCTTTTAGGTGTTACTCGATTGGCCCATAGAGAAAGCTTCAGTTGGGAGTCCCAGTTCCTTTGATTTTCAGTGATGGTCTTCTTCAGCACCCTCACCATAGCTTTGTTTGAGGACTCAACCAAGCCATTGTCTTGAGGGTAGTATGTAGTGGAGTGCCCAATGGTGACATTTTATTTATGGTAGAAGCTAGTGAGCTTGGAAAATTTGAGGACCTAAGCATTATCAGTGATGATTTTGAAAGGACAACCAAAGTGGGATAGTATTTTCTCCTCCATGAATTTTATCACCACTGAGTTTGTTGCATTTCTAGCTGGGATGGCCTCTACCCACTTAGTGAAATAGTCAGTGGTTGTTAATATCCATTTGTGTTGGCCACTGGATGGTGGGTTGATATCCCCTATGAATTCTAGTCCCCATTATGTAAAAGGCTCCTCCACATGCACAGGGATCAGGGGGAGAGGAGAAAACTTCTATCTTTCAGCAAACACTTGGCATTTCTAGCACATCCTAACTCTGGAATGAACATCCGCAAATAGCATAGGCTAGTAGAATCTAGCCTTGAGGATTTTGTGTGCCGTGGTATTCCAGCTATAATTCCCTCCATATACTCCTTCATGAAACTCCCCAATCACTTTATGGGTCTCTCCTTCCACCAAACATAACAACAATAGCCCCACAGGGTCCTTCCAGTAGAGTAGGTTGTTGGATATGATATATTTCTATGCTTTCAATCTCAGGATTCAATATTTAGATGTATCTAGCCCCAACAGGCACCTTAGGAATAAGTGGTAATGAACAGTTTTCTTATACCAATGTCATCCCTTGTATTTGGCATAGATTTTCTACTCATATGTTTTAATACTGCTCTACTGATCCTCTAATCTGCCTTCCTCTGTGATTAGGTTTATCCCTAGTGCTTGGCAATTCGATTCAGATAAAACCTTGGCCAACCTCCGGCCTTTAATGAGCTTGGTAGGATTTATTTCCAACTTGTATTGTTGTATTTTCACTATCCACCTGCCCCTCTTTCCTTCGTTGTCTCCTTGCACTAGGATTTCCTTGACTACCATCATTGGGACAAACGCTGTGATTTTTTATTGTAGCACATACATGCGAAATGCCTTCAGAGCCTTTACCAATGCATAGGCTTGTTTCTCCAATATATTATATTTTATCTCAGCGTCCCTTAGGACTTGGATGAAGAAGGTGATGGGTTTCTCATAACCCGCTTTATTTTTCTGTAGTAGCACTGCGACGATGGTATGTGGGGAGGTGAAATAAAAGATGTAGAAAGGCAGTGAATAGTCAGGGTTGGCTAACATTTGGGCTTCAACCAAAGCTTCTTTGATTCTACTAAAAGAATCATGAGGGACAGGGCTCCACTTGACTCCATTTCCCTTCTTGAGCATGTATGTAATACCCTTGACTACCTCTGCATAGTTGGGTATAAACTGCCTTAAGAAAATAATTCTACCTAAGAAGGCTTGGACTTCTTTCTTATTCCTGCTCAAAGGAATGCAGTTGATAGCTTCAACTTGTTTAGGATTGATCTTCATGCCCTCCTCTGCTACTATATGTCCTAACATATGTCCCTCACTTAGGGAAAACTAAGATTTCTTAGGATTTAGGGAGAGGCCATATCTCCTACACTTCTCAAAGGTGAGTTTTAAGTGGAGGATGTGTTCCTCTTTAGTCTTGGAAAAGACTGTGATTTCATCCAAGCAGACAACCATGAATTTTTCTTGTTCCCCCATGAAATATATGTCCATGGCTCTCTAAAATGTGGCCCCTACATTTATCAGCCCAGAAGACATGCGAGCATACATGAATGTTCCCCACAGGGTGGTGAAAGCAGTCTTTTCCTGATCCTAGGAATGAACTACCACTTGATTGTATCCAAATAACCCGTCCATCATGAACATTCTAGCTGAACCAATCAACGTATGCAATATATTATCCATCTTGTGCAGCAGGTAGTTGTCTTTCAAAGACACCCTGTTTAGATTCTGGAATTCTACACATAGCCTTATCTCTCCGTTCTTTTTCCGAACCGGAACCAAATTTGCTACCCACTCAAAGTATCTTAAAGGTATTATGATCTTTTCCTAGAGCAGCTTCCTTACCTCCCTTTCAATAGAGGGGAGTAAGAGTGGAATTATTTGTTTGATTTTCTTCTTGCAGGGTTTCATTCCGCTTTTCAAGGGAACCTTATGTTGTATGATGTTAGTATCAAACGTTTTTAAATCATCATAAGACCAAGAAAAAATATATTTGTAGGTTTTGAAAAGATCTAAATACCTCTTTTTGTAATGCAAGGGGATTCCTTTTGACAACTTGATCATCTGGGGATCCTCCTCTAATCCAATGTTGCAATCTTGTACTTGATCATCCATCTCAGGAGCCATTTGTTTAGCGGCTATGTCATCTTTATTAAAAATCCTTTCTAGTGGGACTAGTTTGCGAGGGATAATATTCCCTTTCAGTTCTAAAATTGTGTACCTAGACATTGTGTCTTTCCATGAATTGGCTTCTTGATCTGCTTTTGCTTCTTCTTCTTCTTCTTGATCAATAGTGGTCCAGTTAGAAAACTCCCCAATGACTTCTATGAATTATTTCACTTACTCGTCATCTTTGAACACCTGCCAGTACTTGATGTTACCAGGTATGGAGGGTCTACACCTGATTTCCACCTCATATCTAAGGAGATTATTTTGAGCTGGCATCAAAGTGCTTGTAGCTACAACAAGGGATTCATCCATTTTGTTTACTTCTCTGGGAAGAAATTGGATATTAAAATCTAGGAAGAAGTTTTAAGTTAAACCCACACTTGATTGCGGTAGGTCCTCAGTTTGGGGTGTTTGGCCTGGCATTGATTTATGATTTGTCTTATGACCATATCAGAGTCTCCATAAACTATCAGGCATTCAATATTCATATTTTTTGTAGTCTGTAACCCAAGGAGAAGTGCTTCATACTCCGTCACGTTGTTAGTTGCTTTAAACTCCAGCTTGAATGAGAGGGGTATCATGTGACCCTTAGGAGATACCAATAATACTCCTACCCCTTTCCCTCTTTTGAATTGGCTCCATCAAAATATAATTCCCATAGTTTGCTTTCACTTGCATGTTGATGTTCTAAATTCCATGTTAGGTGGATTGATGTTTCTTCTAAGATGGACTCATCTTCTTCTAGGAGTAGACAGGAGAGGTCACTTTCTTTTCCATACACTGGCGATTTTTTTGAGCCTTTAGCTGAGGTCACAGTTTTTACAAACCTGGATTCTCTATATAGCCTGCTTTTTTCTCCTCCAAAAGTGGGAATGGTGGCATAAGTTAGATCAACTTGATAGAGCCCCCCACCTTGGAACCCTAAGATCTAGATAGCAGCATGCCAAAATGAGGGGGTATATCTACCACTCCTATGTCCATTACAACACTCTTCACTGGGATCTGAGCTAGGTTCAACACTAGATCCTTTATCATTCCCAAACATTTGACCCTCTTGGAGTCAAAGGAGTATAGGGCCTTGTAAGGCCTGGTGATCTGCAAACCAAGTTGTTCCATTACTTCCAATGGCATGAGGTTGTGGGAGGCTCCGGAGTCCAACATGAAATTATGCAAAAGAAGGTCATGGATTCCTAGAGTCACATAGAAAGGTGCAATAGAAGGATCAAATTCTTCCACATGCAGCCCAAAGACCACCATTGGCCTCTCTTCCTGAAGATTTAGAGAATCATGGGTGGGTGATGAGACTGATGGATGCATGAATTGAGATACCTGAGCTTTATAGGTAGGTTGCTTCAGAAGCTCAGTTAGTGGAATAGAAATCTTTACCTTTTCAAGCTCCTTTTGAAGGTTGAATGAAGATTGGGTATTTTCTATACCTCCTGGCTCTGCTTCTCCTTCATTACCATCGATATTTTTCTGCATAACAGGTGCCTCATTTGTTGTGTGCCCCTCTAAGTTATTTCTTTCCTTGTTCAAGAGGACTTTTACCCTAGCAAGGTCAAGATTCAGCTTACCTTTCCCTTTATCTGGTACTGAGGGAATGGTTTTGGGGGCAGTTTCCTCCTATTGATCTGGTTCTCTTGACCTCTTCTTTGAAGATCTTAGATTATATTTACATTTTGGATGTGCCATCATGAACTATGAAAATGGTTTGCAATAATAACCTATATATTCCTCATGTGTTGCTTCTCCATTATGAATGACCTCCTGGTGAACCATATTCTCCCGTTCTTCTTCAGAGAAAGCATAATATAAGTTTCCTTGCATCTCCTGTGTATCTGACCATTGTTCATCAGGATAATCTTATAAATATAGAGGATGAGGGATCTGATATGGTTTTTCCTTTCTTTCCCTTGGCATTAACTGTAGTGGAGGCCTTCTATATTGTGGGTTATATTCCTGGGTATTCCCTTGAGCATTCTATTTGGAGAGACTCTTGTTCTAAATTTTGAGCTTTCCAACCTTATGTGACAAACTCTTGATGAGTTTATCCAGCTCCTCCAACTTCAATTCTGGTGATTCTCTAGTTTGACCAGAGGAGGAAGCTTCTTCTTTACCTCTTCTATTCCTAGTGGTTTCCTTCTTTCCACTTGACTTCCCTATTTAGGAAAAATTTTCTTCTACTTCAAGAGCATCGACTTGGAGTTGATATAAAGTAGGAGACTTCATTTCTCTTAATGTAAAACCAAAGTCAGATTCAAAGGCTCCCAAGTAAGCTACACAAGTAGCAGCTGGAGGAGGATTTATCTCACCAGGCAAGTTGTTATACTGCTTGTTGAACCTCGTATTAAATTATGAGATATCCTCCTTTGGATTCTTCCTGATGGCATTGAACTCTATGAGGAGGTACTCATGGTTTCTCTTCTCAAGCCACTTTTGTGTGAAGGAGGTCTCAAGTTCCTCCCAAGTGGTGATGGAGGCATTTGGTAGGGATTTAAACCATTTTCTGGCTTCTCCATCAAGGGACTATATAAAAAGTCTCAAGACCACATTCAGTTGTTCTACATTCAAGTTCTCAGGAAAAGCAAAGAAGGCCTGAATGTGTTTCCGAGTAGAATTTTCATCTTACCCATTAAACATAGGCAACAGCTTTAAGTAGTCCTAGGGCATAGCACTTAGGGGCTGAGGTAAATTGAGAGGTGAATACTTATTTAGAAAAAAGCCTGGAAGGAGCCATCTGAATTAGTGGAGGGGGATTAAGATTTAGCTGAGGAACTTGGGTCGAAACCACAGGGTTTTGAGTGGCTGGACTGGAAGAAAGGTATGTCAGGATCTTAGGAGCCAATCCTGAATAGTGTGCAACAATGAACTGAGAATTGGAGGAGGAATTTGAAAACGTTAGTGAGATGGTAGCACAAGCAGGGCAAGTTTTCTCTTCCTAGACTTCCTGAAAATTAATTTTTCAAAGTCAAATGCAAATGGGCCTTTTTGCTGAGAGGTGTTTGAGCGAGTATGAGGCCTTTTAAAATCTAGGATGATGAATGATAATGAGGGGGATGTGGAGTCGCCAAGGTGATGCAAATGCAATGAGAATAGGCATCACTCACCTACACGAAGGGTGCTCAATTTTTTGTATCCCAGGGGAAAAATCCTTCAATACGTTCCTCGACAACGGCCCTAGAAGATGTTGTAATTCCCAGAGACAACCTCAAATTGCTTACAAGACCATTGCCTAGGTAGATCTAAATCGATGTGCCTCAAATGATTCTCAAGTAGGAGGAGACATCACCCATGTTCTATACACATATATAAGAGGCATGAGTTGGTTCTTTCATCCAAAGATACAGGTTAGGTATTTTATTATTTCTACACATACAGTTCCCAGAAATATAACATAAAATAATGGAGGTCGAGCTCTTCAAAGGCTTACAGTTTAATCAGATTTATGGAATAAATGAGAGAAGAAAAAGAGAAGGGATAACTCAAAATGTAGAGATCAAAGCACCAAGAATTCTATATTAAAAACATAGAGCCTGCAACCATGAGATTTGCTACAATTATCTGAGTTACAAGTAGATATAATGGACTGAAAAGAAACGGGATGTTGTGGTTCATGTAGTGCAGTTTACAGATATAATTTCAACCCATCAAACAGCCATGTGCATTAACAACTCAATGCAAATGAATCTGTAGGCAAGTATGAAATATCATAGCATCTATTGTTATATGGATTCAGAGAAGACAATAGACAAAATGGATGAAAACAGGAAATAACACATTGTAATACTTCAAAGGGGGAAACACCACTACTATTGTGATATTCTATAAGATCTATGTAACTAAGTGATACAGTCTCACAAAAACATCAGCCTTCCTCTACAGATTTCGGAACCTTTATTCAGTGTTGCTACCCCCTATTTATAAGAAGAAGGGGTGCATCATCAATCATGATACAATACAAAATATCCATGGGCTAAGTCTCAGTTGTCAGATCAACTTGCTATCTTGGCCATGGAAGGCTTTGTGTCCAAAAAAACATCACAAAAATAGTAATTGCCTCATAAATGAAAGCACATCACAACATCACAAAATAGATGAAACATTAATGCAATATCTTTGCTTCCATTCATGTAATTATTCAACTTCAGGCTGCATATAGTTCATGGTATGGTCTCCTATGTTACTTAGCTAACTCTTGTCATTTCTGCGTTTAAAGTCATGTTGAGTAAAATTGGCAGCCGGATCTTCCTGGTTTTGAATGCTCGATCTTCTTTATGTAGTGTTATAGCTGCTTTCAGCACCGACTCTAGATGTGTATTGTAGAATGGTTTTCTCATGAATGCACCCACACCTGTTTTCAATGTGCCATCCCTCCATTAAACACCCCAACTACTGACCCATATGACCTTTAAAGTTCTGTGCAATCCTTTTCGGCGCTCTAATACACCTGGAGAATTGTTTCATGATATAGCGAACAGTCGGTCAAGTGCAAGCCTTTAACACTAAGATGATACGACACAGGTGAGCTATGATTTCTCCTTGGGCCCCCTTTATTATAGCACCTTTCATAATTTTCCTCATAGGATTGGGGGTTGGAACCAAGAGCTTGTCCCTTCAAGCGCTAAAGATTTCAAGAAGCTATGCGGGGGCCCTTTTCCTTTTAGAACTTGAATCGTCGTTGATGGCCCCTTACACCGCATAGGCTAATAACTTGGACGCAAAAACTTTATGGAATATGGCCTATGAAACATTGCATCTGGGGTCCTTTTCTTTATCGCAATCAGAATCCTGCATCCTGACATTTGATAGCATTTTACCTTTAGCCTTTCCCCTTAACAGCAGTGATCACCAATCTGCAAGGTGATGTTATCACCGCCATGTGTCACCATGTGCATGGTGACATGTGTCACCTAGAAATGGCCCCATGGAACCCCTGAAAATGCTGAAACTGAGTGACACCTGTCATCTTCCACATCAACATCCATACTTCCACGTGTCATTTGTACTGCCACATAAGCATCCATACTACCACATCATTGATGACGTCAACTTCCATGTTAGCTCTGAGGACCAATTGTATGCCTCCACGTGGCCCCCTAGAGCAGAGAGAAAAAGGCCCGCTGGCCCTACTTTCACGTGAATTTCCTTTGTTAATGAATTTCGCCCCTCCCTGAAACTTTTACACTATATCGTAGAATCAGCCCCTGCATGGTCTTGGAATGAAAACCTCGCCTATCCACCAATATTGTGGGATTGTGAGATGCAGGATTTACCGTACCACCATGTGGAGGAGAGAGAAGGGTGCGACCCAGCCTTGGTTTCTCCATGCTTTTCTTTGTTAGAGTTTTTTGGCCCTCCCCGGCAATTTCAAACTATATCCCAAGATTGGCCCCCCGCAAGGTTTTGGAGTTTGTTGTGACTGCGGAGCTATGGGACTGCAAGACTGTGGAGCTGCAGGACTGCAAGACTACGGGGTTGCAGGACTGCAGGACTATGGGATGCGGGGACCTGTGGGACTCCGAGATGCGATATTGACATTTGGCACTTTGAACGTCGATAACCTTAAGTATGTGCCTCGAGACCTCACTGATATGTGGGGTGCGGGACTGTGGGTAGTGTGAAGCTACAGGACTGTGGGGTGTGGCACTACAGGTAGTGTGCCACGTGGTCCCCCCGGAGGAGAGAGAAATGGTGTTTGTCTGCCCTTGCTTTTTCAATGATTTTTAGTGTAGATCGGCCTTTGCCCTTCCCCGGTGCTTTAACACTATTGGTGTGCTTCCCCCTCCGCAATTTCTTAACGATGGTCCATAAGGAACAGTGGGGGTCATGCAGGATGCGGGACTGTGGGATGTTCAATATTCTCAACTTGCTATGCCCGAGGTCCTCTAATAAGCTCTTTTCCTTCACTTCAATGCAATAAGACTCATGATCTTCCACATGCCATATCTTCTGAGCAATAGGTCCATTTTGGGACTTCTATATACCATTGGAAATCTCATTTCGGGAACTATGCAATGGAGAGGGTATAATCAAGCTCTAATAGTTTATGTGACTCAGGAAATGGCTTCAACTTCACTACTCTTATGCATCCTAGACAACTAATCATTTACAAAGCAGTGAGTGACAATAGTAGTTTTGGGCTTCTAGCCTTCAAAAGTTTTGGTTTATCTCCTTGGGTACCATTAGTTGGAACCACCTAGTTGAATATCTCTGAGAATTCTTTATAGTATTGCTTCTTTTGGTTGGAATCATAATAACACTTTGGTGAGGTGGGTTTTATAATCCTTGGATGTTCGGTGGCCCCAGAGTCAGCTCCAGTCTTTGTTGACCCCCCCCCCCCCCTCCCAGGTGACTATGTTAATGTTTAACATCAAAGCTAGTTCGGGTTCCCTCGATTATGAATTAACCAAATTTTCTCCCCTCTGTTGGTTGCACTCCTCCCATCTAGCGATTAGTTATGGGAAATCCTCTATAGTGTGCATGTTGACTCTACACTATGAGCACTAGGGTCTTCCACTAGAAGTTTCTTGCAACATGCCCCTCATGATCGCAATTATAGCAACGAATTAGACCTATGCCTCCTATTCTACCCCCCAACCCCCCTTGTTCCTCCATCTCCTCTCCCTCGAGGAGCTTCATTAATCCTAAAGGCAGAATGATCCAACTTATCATCTAGAGCATCTAATTCCCTACACTAATCAATGTGGTGAGTCGACAAGCCATACAATTCACATAAAATATTGTTCGGGACATTCAAATATTTTTGTAAGATTGGGCAGAGGCATGGAAGATGTCCATATGTTTGACAAATTTCATAGTGTTCATTCGGTGATGCACCCTGTTGGTTGGGGAAGGCATGAATTTGCATGCAACTTGGATATAAGCCCTGCGTATGAACCTGCACAACTTTGGTGTCAGGGAAGTATGTAGAGTGCCCCTCTAATATGGAGGGAGTGCTCAACCCTCTCACTCTTGGGCACTCTGTGGTATGGTTCCCTTCGATGTGGTAGCTGGTACACCAAGTGTGAGGTCACGTAGGTCGCAACGGGTGCATGTCCCTCAACTTCTCTGTTGCAACCCTATGAGATTAGGATCATTGGAAACCAATCCTCCTGAATGTTCATGTGGATATCCTACCATAGCGTTGATCTTTGTTTCTTGTTTAAGCACATCTTGTAGGGTGTCAATCTTTTGTTAATTCAACGACATGTGGGTGAGTGGTAATAGTTCTTTGATGAATCAATCCCAATGGAGATTGGGATCAATGGGGTAACTTAGATTTCCAATGACATCCTTAAACCTTTGCATCATTTCCCACATGCTTTCTCCCTCTTTCTTCTTGATTTCCCATAGTTCAGATAAACCCTGTTGGTTATCCTGTGGCAGTTTGAATTATTGAATGAATTCTGGTTGAACTTTATCTATTGTCATATTTTGTCGCAGGGAGGACCACTTGATGAACCACCCCAGTGCTCTTTCTTGGAGAATGGTCTAAAATTCAATTATTTTAGTGGCATCCTGAGTCTGATGAGCCCTCCAGATAGCCTCAAATAAGTATCAATGTTGTTTGAAATCCTCACTCCCTTTCCTAAAGAACTTAGGATACCTAGTAAAAGGTCATGCCATGTTGCAAGCCATATATGGGTGAAAGAGTGAGACTAGTATTAACCCTTGTGAACTAAGTTGATGAACCTTAGAGACCCAAATTATAGCTACTATTTCTACTACCATAGGTACTAGTCTTGTAGGTATTATGTACATTTGAACCTTTATAATTTTAACTAGCTTAGAGAGAAATTGAAGAGGGTTTTGACAAAGTACTAGGGGAAGGTCAAGGGAAGTGCTACCTGAATTGCTAGGCACCAAGTTACTATTCTTGGGAGATTCATCATCTTCAAAAAATAGCCTCCACATAGTGAAGTACATGTCATCCTCTGGGTTGTACCTTTGGCCTGTAGGGAACAATCCATCTAGTGTCTCCATCTCTCCTAGCAGGAGGAAATCTCTACTGTTTATTTTGACTCACATCTCTGTAGCGGTCCCAACCTCTCCTATTGTGACAAGCATCACTTTATCACTATCACCTTCATTCTGCAACTCTAGCCAGCTTATTCCTCCTTCTCGCACTTCCAGGATACTCAACACCACTCCTACTTGGTGCAACTACCTTTGTCATCTATGGATATCCTCCAAATCCTTCTCTTGTCATTCTTCAACTATCTACACCCTCCTTTGTTCCCTTAGATATCTAGCCTTCTGAAAGTCATTTGTGTCCATCTCTCTATAGTTTTCATAGCTCGCAGCCAGGAAATATTCCTCCACCTATGCCCCTTCCACAATACCAGGGCTTTAAGCATCCATGGAATAGCCCTAAACCACAAGCAGATTCTCTTCCACCATTAAAAGTTTAACCCACAACAAAATATATTTCAGAAGTCTTCCCCGCAACCCTGAATTGAACATGACCTCAACCTTGGAAAAGGACATATGGTCTTCTGCAACAAACTCAATAATGTAGCATTCTAAAGTAGCCTGTACCTAAAAATCAACAACCCAAGTTAGGTATGTATCAAGCCAGTGTAACTCGACTAGGTTAGCCTGGGTCAAAGGTCAGGGATATCTACTTTCACTACCAATATTTTCTTTTTTCTGCAACCTTTGCAACCAATTGTAAATATCCTCTTGGAACTTACACCAGAATATCTCGTACTAATCACTTGTAGGCTCCACGTACAAAACTTCTTCCTTCACTCACTTCATACTTTTGTGACATAGTTGCAATTATTGAGAAATAAACCACTCTACTTTATCATGCCACCAATCCTAAAGATCCTTCTTAAACCTCCTTGACACCATGTTCCAGAACCCTTTAACAAATTTCAAGTCTCAGCAATAGAACCATTTGTTGGTGAAAAATTGTAAAAGATAGAGACCCCGGGTTCAGACATAAGGGCCAACAAAGAATCTATTGTAGTCTAGTGTAACACTGACATTTTCACCTTACTCGACAAAAGTAAGGTGTCTCACCCAAGGCTTGTCGAGATCTTACTGGGATAGGGATTAGGACCATGCATCAAGGAGAGTTGCGCAAAAATTATCATTCACATGTACTCTAGAAATCATAGCATCTTCCATATAAACATTGCAAAGGGTAACTTGCAAAGAATCCAAAGAGACAAATGACATCCAAATTCATTCATAAGAAACATTTTAAAGAGGCCCATGCAAAGTAACAAATTCAGAACCGTAGACAAATCTTGCAATTATTCCCATTAAACATAAAACATCATTACATCCTAGCGCTATGGCTCATCACATAGGAACAAAATAATAAGCATACAAAGTAGCTCAAAATTAGATAAACACAGAACAAGGCCAACTCTAATAGACTCAACGACAACATCTCGGCATATGAACTTTCCTCTCCAATATTTTGTCTTTTCCTTTAGATTTTATAAACTCTACTTGCCTGAAAAACCAATCTCTTCCTTGAATGTCATTCACTTTCCTCCTTGGCTGCTTTTGTAGCTCGGTTGTGACTACTCCATCTCTTGTTGGAAACATTTGCAACTCAATTATGTTTGCATGCCCCCATATTTTCCGCTTTCCAACTTCAGTGTCTAATGTATCTTGATAGATTTTTTCTCTTTCCTCGGTTGTTTCCTCCACAACTTCCCTTTGGTCAGACTTGGTCAAAATGTGTCAAAAACTTTGTCCCCCAAAACAAAGGACCCAACACATGGAATGGAAAAATTTGAGGCAAATAAAAGGACAAAAAGTGCAAAGCTTTACTAAAGAATTTAGGAAGAAAGCATTAGCTTTAAATTTTCCATTATAATCTCCAATAAAACTTTTAAATTATTTGGTTCGTTGCATAGTTACCTTTTCCATCCTATTATGTTATTTAATCCTTCTAATTTGGATGAAATATGTATTCAAGCTACTCATCTTGAATCTATGGGAAATAATGTGCAGAGTGATTTCACAAGGAAGAAACCATCCAATTTCTTCGAAGGAAAATTCAAAGGAAAAGGGAAAGGAAAGAAGGATGTTACAATGAAGAAATAAGATGCAGAACTTATGTGCTTTCATTGTAAAAAGGAAGGGCATGATGATGCTGACTATTGGAAGCCACATCTTGAATTGAGGCCTAAGAGGCTTGGAGGCAAAGGAAAGCAAAATATAGTTTGCAACAATGCAACAAGATTTGGGATCTAATTCAAGGGATGAAACTCAAGTCACAGTTATAGGAGTGCAAGGTAAAACATCTACTCAAGCTAGTTTTGGTTCTTCTATTCCATCTCCTAATACTAAAAGTGGAAGAAGTGAAATTTTTCACATAAGGGTGTATTAAGCATACGAAAATTGATACACTTTTTGATATGGGTTCCCAAGTGAATTTAATATCTGTAGAAATTTTCAAGAAACTGGGATTAGAAACAACACCTGACAAGAAACCTTATCCTCTTGATTGGGTATGAGATAACGCAAAGATACAAGTAATGAAGCAATGTAAACTTAGATTTTCCATCACTTCAAAATTTGTTGATGAGGTTGAATTAGACGTGGTTGTTATTTATATTTTTGAAATTGTATTGGGAATCCCTTAATTTTATGAAAGGAAAGCAATATTCTTCAGGGAGGAGATTAAATATCACCTCGCCAAAGATGGGGTTGAGTATATTGTAAGAGCACACAACATGAAGACTAGCTTATCACTTGTTAGTGCATGGAAAATGAAGAGGCTCATAAATTATACCAAAATTTTTGTACTTCGAGTTGTAAAAGAAAATGACGTCAAAAAATTTGATGATATTAAGGTTGTGATCCTTCTCGTAAGAATGAATTAATTAAACTCACTTCTAACTCTGATGAGATTATCTAGGAACTTGAAGGATTGCCTCATAAGAGGGAAAGTCAACGTGAGGTTCAACTACAAGAAAGTGTCCCTCTTCCTAATTTTGGTATGTACAGGATGTCCATGATTGAGAATGTAGAGATCATAACAAAATTCAAGAATTACTTGAAAAGGGAGTCATCAGGCCTAGTTCCTCTCCATGTGGATCTCCTATTGTGATGGTAACAAAGAAGGATGGTACTTGGAAAACGTGTGTGACTTTCATGCGCTAAATAATATCACGATAACTAATCAATATCCTCTTCCTCATATCGATGATTTGTTGAATCAATTAAAATATGAAGTTTACTTTACTAATTTAGACATGGGAAGTGGTTATCATCAAATTTAGATTGCATAAGGTAATGTTTGGAAAACTACATTAAAAAAAAAAAGTAAGGTTTGTTTGAATGTTAATGATGCCTTTTGGGATTTACAATTCCTTGAAAACTTTTATGTGTGTGATGAATGAGTTTTTTTTTACCATTCATTAATGACTTTGTGATTGTCTACTTAGATGATGTTCTTATATTTAGAAAAACTTGGGATCAACATGTCAATCATGTTAGACACGTATTTGATAATTTGAAAAAGGGGAAGTTATTTCTAAAATTGTCAAAGTGTGAATTTGGAAAGACATTATTAGTATACTTGGGTTACATCATAGGGAGTGGTGAAATAAAAATATATCCCTCTAAAGTTGAATTGATTATGCACTGACCCAAGCCTACATCAACAAGGGAAGTTAGAAGTTTATTAGGAGTAGCCCAATACTGGAGAAAATTTATTTCTAACTTCTCATTTATTGTATCTCCTTTACATGTTTTGACAAGTGTGAAACAAATCTTTCAATGGAGAGGCAAGTAACAGAACATTAGAGGAAATTTCATCGTGCCTTAAGGATTTCTAATGAAAAGAGCTTCAAGGAGGAGAAATCCCATCTCCTTAGTGTCTTTGTTGAAAATGGTTATAGTAGATACCTAGGACAAAAGGCTTTCCTCAAAGAGGCCAAGAATTCGTTAACTAAAAAAGAACTGAAGGAACGGATCCAAGTGTCCATCTTCTGTTTGTTTAAGGGACCACTGATAGAATTGCGAGTATTCTTATGAAACATAATGTCCCCTCGTCCTTTAGACCCCTTAACACCATTCGTAAGTCCCTCAAATCTATGAAGGATCCTATCAACCCGATGGACATGAAAGGGGTTTATATTATTCCTTGTTCATGTGGGACCCCCTACATTGGTGATACGGGTCAGTCCATCAATCAAAGGATTAGTGAGCACGCAGCTGACCTTAAGTACAGGAGAACCAAGTCTTCTGCTTTAGCATAGCATGTGGAGAAAACGAATCATCATGTCTGTATCGAGGAGGCTAGTGTTATTGCTAAAGTTTTTCATTTCCATCACCGGAAATTTAGGGAAGCCCTTGAGATTGAAAAAAGGCCGATCAATCTCAATAGAGAAGATGGCTGGAAGATCAGTAGTTGTTGGGTCCTAGCCCTCTCCTCCTAGTCGTTTTCTTCCTTTCTTCCCCTCCCTAGGTTTAGCTTGATCTTGTTGTCTTTTAAGTAAATTTCCCTTGTTTCCCGTATCCTGTGGCCTTTATTCTTTAAGGTATGGTTGTTAAGATTTGAGGTATTTTAGTTGCACTTAATTTATGTTATTAGGTTTATTCTAATAATTTTAATTAACAATAAAAATAATCTTGAAATTAATCTATGATAAGATGTTATTTTTAACCCTTAAATAAAATATTAATTAATTTTAAATATTATTAAAATATTTTTTCTGACCCTTAAGTTTCTCTAATACTTACATATTTAATAA
>APFE031056390.1:104367-139526 GCA_000404065.3 Pinus taeda | reverse complement strand
CTTTAACTCGTATCTTAATAAGAATATAACCAACTATATTACTCTAATATAGTTTTATTTAACAACTTTTATAACTAACTATTAATTACTCTAATATTCATATAGGTAATAATTTTGTATTAACTATTAATTTATATTAATTTATTTTAATATATATTTATAACTATAAGTTTATAAAATGGTCCCCTTACTTTTATTTAAATTAATATTTCATTATATAGATAGTTGAATGAACTTATTTATTTAAATATAGGTTTTGCCCTTAATCTAATCCATCTAACCATTTCCTAGTCAAATTTAGCTGTTAGACAATATAGCCATTATCTGGTCAAGAAATATAGCTGTTGGATGCTCTGCTCTAACTATTTAATATGCTAAGCTAGATCTATTTCTTCAACTTGTCCCGATGATGAACCACGCTGGTTGGTTCGAAACGCGTTGACAAATGAAATATCATGTGATTTACGCCGAAAATTTTCTCATAAACTTGATATGGATCACAGAAGCCTCAATTCAACTATCCCTACACTACCTGGTTCTTTGTCTAGGCCTTTGCTTCCTTAGAATTTTAGGATTGAAATTTAGTCTTGGAGATGTTCATTCAATATGGAAATGAAAATATTGAACACTAAGAGATGAACTAGTGCATGGGAGGGAGTTCCAATAGAGTGAAGCAGGGAGGACAAGTGTGGCAGGTCAGAAAGGCATAGGGGCAATAATGGATTTGAAACAAGGGGTGCTTGTCGAAATATTCAGCATGTCACCTAAGATGAGCACAAAGAAAAACCAAGTGTCTTTTGGAAAATTACTCCAACCACTGCAATAAACTACTAACAGCAACCATTTTCAGAAAGTACGTAAGCAGATCAAGCCAATAGTCTTTTGCAACAGGAAGCAAATTTTGTTTTCCAACTGAAGGAATGTCAAGTTAATGTTTTGTAGGCCCAAATACATAGATTTGGTGATTATTAAGCCCAAATTATTATTGCACAACTAGAGTATTTACTGCACAGTAAATGAAAATTCAAAAAATTAAAATTTTTTACATGCTCGCCATACCTTGCTTTTATTTTTTGTCTTGTCATGAAAAAGTTAAATTGACCACACAAGTCATATGAAGTTTCTAGTTTCTTAAATTAATGTAACATTATAATTCTTTGTGTGTGGTGAAGTTTTTTTAAGGAGATTGAAGGTCTAGAAACAAGAAGAAGAAAAAAATAGTAGAGAAAAGTTTTACTGGCTGATATAGTTTGTTACAACACAAAACAGAAAGCGGTTACAGTGTGTAAAATTTTGTCTTTCATAGAAGTGAATGAGTTGAAGTCTCATTTTTTATATTTGTAATTGTTTTTGCCTCCCATAGAATCTTAATACAAAGTGTTTTTTTTGTACCCTCAATCAAAGAGTCATATTTCTAGTTTTAAAAAGCATCATTTGTTTTACTCTGTTTAAAAAAAAGTTGTTACTCTATTTTACTTTGTTGTTACTTTGTGTGTTGTTACTGCACATAAATTTTCTTGGTTTTTTTTCTCTGCCTGAAAAACAAACAGTGGAATCAGAGAAGGTTCAAGAAGTTTTCTTTTCTTTAGTAGTCAAAGATGGCAACAACATCAAGCACAAGCTTGACAAACCCACAAATACCCCAGTTCAATGGAAAAAATTATGACTATTGGGCTATCACAATGAAGGCCTTATTTTCTTCTCAAGACATTTGGGATTTGGTGGAGAATGGGTTCCCAAAACCAACATATGAAACAACATGCAATGCTTTGAGACAAGCAAAAAAGGATTTACTAAGAGACAACAGGAAGAAGGACTCCAAATCCCTCTTCTACATATTTCAAGTTGTGCATGAGAGCATATTTCCAACGATTGCAACAACAACAAAGTCCATGCAAGCATGGGATATTCTCTAGACAACCTATCTAGGCATGGAAAAAGAGAAGACAACCAAGCTACAAATGCTAAGAAGAGATTTTGAAACCATATGCATGAAGGAATCTAAGAATATAGACTCATTTTTAACACAGGTTATTGGATTGGTTACTCAAACCCAATCTCATGGTGATACATTTAAAGATAAAAGGATAGTTAAGAAAAATTTAAGAGTTTACCATCAAGATTTGACCACATTGTTGTGACCATATAAGAGACAAAGGATCTCTCACAATTTTCATTTGATGAGCTTCATGTATCACTGATTTCTCATGAACATAGATTGAATAGAGCAACAAAATCCTCACTAGAGCATGCCTTCAAGACACAAGTTTCCATTGGTTAAGGTAGAGGCGGAGGAAGACTAAATGCAAGAGAAAGAAGAAGAAGTCCACACATAGGTGGAAGATGCATCCCTTCAAAACCAAGTGGAAGAGGCAGAAATCAAAATCCAAGTCAAGGTTCAAGCCAAAATCAAGTACAAGGTCAGAGGTATGATAAATCTCAAGTTCAATGTCATTATTGTAATAAGTATGGACATTATGAAAATGAATGTTGGAAGAAGCAACATGATCTTAGTAAAAAAACCAAATGCAAATTTCACAAAGGAAAATAAGAACCAAGACAACATGTTTTTAGCTTGCAATGTAGCACAAGAGAACCAAACAGATGTACGGTTTTTGGATTGAGGGTGCAGCAACCACATGACAAGGAACATATAAATGTTTTCCAATCTAAACGAAAGTGTGAAATTTGAAGTGATATTAGGGACTGATAAAAAAGTTTCTTTTATGGGAAAAGGAAGATTTAATATTCAAGACACAAGTTTCCATTGGTTAAGGTAGAGGCAAAGGAAGACTAAATGCAAGAGGAAGAAGAATAAGTCCACACAGAGGTGGAAGATGTCTCCCTTCAAACTCAAGTGGAAGAGGCAGAAATCAAAATCCAAGTCAAGGTCCAAGCCAAAATCAAGCACAAGGTCAAAGGTACTCCAAATTCCTAAGAGACAATAGGAAGAAGGACTCCAAATCCCTCTTCTACATCTTTCAAGTTGTGCATGAGAGCATATTTCCAAGGATTGCAACAACAACAAAGTCCATGCAAGCATGGGATATTCTCCAAACAGCCTATCTAGCCATGGAAAAATAGAAGACAACCAAGCTACAAATTCTAAGAAGAGATTTTGAAACCATATGCATGAAGGGGTCTAAGAATATAGACTCATTTTTAACACAAGTTATTGCATTGGTTACTCAAACCTGATCTCATGGTGAGACACTTGAAGATAGAAAAGGATAGTTAAGAAAATTTTAAGATTTTTCCATCTAGATTTGACCACATTGTTGTGACCATAGAAGAGACAAAGGATCTCTCATAATTTTCATTTGATGAGCTTCATGTATCACTAATTTCTCATGAACATAGATTGAATAGATCAACAAACTCCTTACTATAGCATGCCTTCAAGACACTAGTTCCCATTGGTTAAGGTAGAGGTAGAGGAATACTAAATGCAAGAGGAAGAAGAAGAATTCCACACAAAGGTGGAAGAAGCAGCCCTTCAAACTCAAGTGGAAGAGGCAAGAATCAAAATCCAAGTCAAGGTCCAAGCCAAAATCAAGCATAAGGTCAAAGGTATGATAAATCTCAAGTTCAATGTCATTATTGTAATAAGTATGGACATTATGAAAATGAATGTAGGAAGAAGCAACATGATCTTAGTAACAAACCAAATGCAAATTTCACAAAGGAAAATAAGAACCAAGACAACATGTTTTTAGCTTGCAATGTAGCACAAGAGAACCAAACAGATGTATGGTTTTTGAATTGAGGGTGCAGTAACCACATGACAAGGAACATAGAGATGTTTTCCAATCTAGATGTAAGTGTGAAATTTGAAGTGATATTAGGGACTGATAATAAAGTGACTTTTATGGGCAAAGGAAGAGTTAACATTCAAACAAAGAAGGGGGAGAAGAAATATATTTCAGATGTCTATTTTGTTCCAAGATTAAAACATCATCTCATAAGCACTGGACAACTCATGCAAAAGGGCAAAAAAAAAAAATCAAAAATTATGAATGCATAATATTGGATAAATTTCCAAGCAAGCAGTTAATTGCAAAAGTGAAAATGACAAGCAATATGATGTTTCACCTCAAGATAAAACTAGATTTGAAGGAAGAAGGTGCATAAGCACAACTGTCAATGGATTCACAAGATGGAAGAAAGGTAGTTGTTTTTACACAAACAACTATTATTACACAAACAAATTTTCAAGCAGAGGTTAAGGATAGAAATTGGTTATGGCATTTAAGATTTGGTCATCTTAATTTTGGAGATTTAAATTTGTTGCATAGGAAAGACATGGTGAAGGACTTGCCACTCGTAGAAAAACCAAACAAATTATGTGAATGATGCATCTTGGGAAAACAACATAGAGAGTCATTTCAAGTGGGAAATTCAATAAGGGAAAAGGCACCCTTGGAGATTGTCTATTCCAATTTATGTGGACCGATGCAGACACCATCAATTGGTGGAAACTATTATTTCTTAACATTCATAGATCATTATACAAGGAAGACATGGGTCTACTTTTTAAAATAGAAAAGTGAAATGTTTGAGTGCTTTTGTGAATACAAATCACTTGTTGAGAAGAAAAGTGGACACTACATCAATGCTTTGACGACTGACAAAGGTGGAGAATACATCTCAAATGACTTCCTACATTTCAACAGAGAGCATGGTATTCACAAACAATTTACAACAAGATATGCATCTCAACAAAATGGTGTTTCAGAATGGAAAAACACAACCATTATGGAAATGGCAAGGAGTATGTTGAAGGCAAAGCATTTTCCAAATGATTATTGGGTTGAATTTTTCACTTGTGTAACATACATTATAAATACATTTCCAACTAAAAGTGTTAAGAATAAGATTCTTGAAGAAGCATGGAGTGGAAGAAAACATAGTGTCACTCACATGAGAGTGTTTGGATGTGTGGCTTATGCACATGTCCCAGATGAGTTAAGGAAGAATTTGGAAAACAAGGGGGAGAAATGAATATTTGTTGGAAATAATGATGAATCCAATGCTCACAAGCTCTAGAATCCATTAACCATGAAGATCATAATCAATAGAGTTGCAGTTCACGGAAGAGGAAGTGTGGGATGAAAGTTTGGAGAAGAAAGTCAATGTAACAACAAGCACACTACAAGTTGGCAGTAGCAAGTAATTCCTCATTGGTGACTCTTCCTACACCTATTCAAGCTCAACAAAGTAGTCATCAAGTGACATCGTCAACAAGCAATACGACAGTGTCATGCAATCAGGAAAATACTACTCCAAGTGTGCCATAGAGACTCACAACATCATCTTCTCCAAGCATAGCATCAAGTGACATGTCAAGTCCATCTTCTCCAAGCACGAGAAGAAAAAAATTCAAAAATTTAAGTGAAATTTATGAGAAAAATGAAGTTGACAGTAGTGAAGGTTTGAATTCTTTATATGCACTATTTTTTCATGTAGATGATCCAATTCATTTTGAAGATGTTTTTACAGAAGAAAAATGGGTTTGTAGCAATGAATGAAGAAATGGAAGTAATAGAAAGGAATGACACATGGGAGTTAGTGGACCTTCCAAAAGGAAAAGAAGTCATAGATGTCAAGAGGGTCTATAAGACCAAAAACAATGCTACTGGAAAAATAGAAAGGCATAAATCAAGGCTGGTTGTTAAAAGATACAAGCGGAAACACAAAAGAGATTATGCAGAGACATTTACACCAGTCGAAAGAATGGAGACAATGCCCACAATGTTGTCAATAGTTGCACAACAGAGATGGAAGGTGTACCAAATGGATGTGAAGTTAACATTCTTGAATGTAGCACTGAAAGAGGAAGCATATGTGGAGAAGCCATCGGATAATGAGGTTTAAGGCCAAGAAGACAAAGTGTATAGATTGAAAAAGGCTCTTTATGGGCTAAAGCAAGCATCGCACACATGATACAACATGATAGATGCATACTTGTTGGACAATGAATTTGACAAATGTGATGGTGAGCCTATTCTCTACATCAAATAAAGTGATGGTAAGATTCTTATTGTTGTTTTATATGTAAATTATTTTATTTTCATTGGGATTAATTACCTTCTCATTGCTGATTTCAAAGAAGCCATGAAAAGTGAGTTTGAAATGACAAATTTGGGGTTGTTAAGGTATTTTTTGGCCATAGAAATGAAGCAAATAGAAAATGACATCTTTATTTCTCAAGCAAAGTATGTCTCAGATATTTTGAAGAGGTTTAATATGTAGGACAACAAGCCTCTGCCAACTCCAACTATTATGGGGTTGAAATTAAGCAAGGAAGGTTGTAAAAACAATGAATACTTTAACAACAAGGGACATTATAACAATAGTGCCAATCCAACATATACAAAAGTATGGTTGGAAGCTTGATGTTAACCCCCTAATTTTCTCTCTTTTGACCATTTTTCCCTTCCTAAATTATAACCATTTACCGTTGTTTTACCTCTCTTATACACCCTCATCTTGCACTAGTCCAAGAACGATGACATATTTCATATGAACTTTATATTTCATATTTTTTAACTTAACTTAGCATTAATTAATTATTTATTACATGATTTCTTGCTTATAATCACTCTTGTAAGTTATCGTTATCTCCAATGTTTGTTTGATATTCAAGTGCTTACCGTGACATCTGATCCTAGTGCAGGATCGGATCTTGCACTGGTGCTAGCATAGCAAATCTTTGCAGCAGATCTGGGCATCCTTGATCACTGCCTTGTTTTGCACCGCTTCAGCTATGAAATCAGGATAGTTCTGAAGGCAGTTGAGCTCCAACCACGATAGCAAGGAAATCCAAAGGCAGTCAAGATCGAACTTATGAAGAACGAGCAGCTAGAGATTGGCTACAACCAATTTTGTTGAACCGCCTAATTTTGAAGGCTAAGAAGCTAAATTATGCATATCGGTTATGTAATTGGTTAAACGATCTTTTTGGCCTATGGCCAAAGATCTATATAATGAACAATGTAAATAGGAAAAGATATTTTTTGGATAGAAATTTGTATAGATCAAAGATATAACCAGGGAGGTGGTAACAGGCTTGTATTTTGTTATCACCCAAATATGGGCTGGACTATGTATTCACGCATGTGTTTGCCTTTATGAATTAATAATAAAAGGAGCTCCACCTCATGTTTCATAAATCATATTTTTGTGTTTGAAAGTTGATGAATTGATAAAGTACTGAGAAGTGTTTCTATTTGAAAGGGAAACACGCTGGTTACCTAGGGTCCAGCCAACCCAGCACGTTTACCCTATTTTCTATTCTTGTAATTTATGCTTATATTGTCAGGTGTGATTTAATTTACAACACATGTATTCTTGTCTGAGTGCAAGCAGATCCGCTGTGTGAAGTAGTTAAATTTCCTTTTATGGCACCTAATTTCGGATTGGTTTTTCCCGCCTGGTCCAAGCAGGAAAAATAAACCTGCACCAATTCACGTTGGTGTGCTATTCATTTTCTGTAGTTCCATTTGATTTGGTTTTCCCCACCTGGTCCAAGTAGGAGAAATAAACCTACACCAGTGCACGTTGGTGTGCTATTCATTTTCTGCAATTTTGTTTGATTTGGTTTTCCCCGCTTGGTCCAAGCAGGATAAATGAACCTGCACCAGTGCACGTTGGTGTGATGCAACAAGCCTTTTTAGTTTACTTCCAGTAGTTTTCTTGTTTTCATTAATACTTCATGACAGGATAAATTATATGGATTGTTTCTTTATTTCTGCACTCCGTTAAAATCAAAAACATTCATTTTATGTGTGCAATTTGATTTCATAAGCATAATCACACCTGTAATAACTGAGAACTTATTTCAAGAATTAAATGCCAAGTGCAAGAAGCTCTGATCTGGTGCAAGAACTAGTTCCTTGCCACGGGATTTGAGTGCTCTGAACCTAAGAAATTTCAAGCCCTTGCACAAAGTAAAACACATTTATAGTACAAACACCATTTATACCCTCTGCATAAATCTTTGTTCCTGCACTAGTGCAAGTAGACTGTGATAGCGCAGGAAAGATTAGTGCAAGAAGGAAATCTCTACATAAGCAGGTTTGAAAGGCCCATCTGATGAGACTACTAAAGTGTCTCTGCTAAAGAAAAACACACACTCAGTAGTTAATCAATAGCTAGCAAGAGTGATTGTCCCTTTATTTCTAAATCTCTTTTGCAAATGCATTCTACCTTGTTCCATTCTTAGATGATTTTGATGGTTTAAGTTGCCTTTTTCCTCTTTTTAGTTTGATTCTGCAATCTTTCCTTTAAAGAAAGTAGGGAATGACATTATAAATATTCATATGATCTATGGCATTGCTTGTGCTTCATATCTAAGTTTACGAATCCCCTGGGTTGACAATTTAAGTGTTGACGAGTTTGCTTAAGTGTAATTCTTGCACCCAACATTTTGGCGCCGTTGCCAGGGAGGCAATTTGATTTGGTAAGAATTTTTTGATTATACAATAGGGGTAATTTTTCCTTTATTTTTTCGCAAGAAAAACTTCTTTGAAGGAATTTTATTGGTGTTGATTGATTTCTGACAACATTCTTTATTAGAAGTTGTTTGTTATTTTTCTTTATTTTTTGAAATGAATGCCTAGAAAAGGTAGGGGTTCAAATCCCACTAAGGGTCGAAAGAATTCTGAAAACAATTCTCATATTGGGTCTCCTTCTATGAGCATGTAGCCCAATCCAATTCAAACCCTTCACGCAAGAACAATCCACCTAGATTCTGGTGACAACAGCTCAGGTGTGGTTCAGTCTGTCGGGAGCAAAAGGGAAACAATGGTAGACCATGAAGATCATGTGGAAGGGATTGGTGAAAACCAGGTAAGTGGGGAACAATCCACTTTTGTGTGTCCAATTATGGACCCTGATACTGTGGCACAAATGAAGAATATTCCACCATCATCTCTCCCTCATTTCCATGGTAAAGTTCATGAAGATCCTGACTCTTTTTTATTCGAGTTTGATATTCTGTGTAGAAGTTATCATTATTCAACTGATGCTCAGAAGCTAAGATTATTTCCTGTTACTCTTAAGGACTCAGCTTTACGCTGGTTTATGGGGTTAGGAAGAAACACTATAGCTTCTTGGGATCAGATGAAGAGAGTGTTTTTATCTAAGTATCAAGAATATTGCAAAACTCGGGACATGCAGGATGAGAATTTTACAATCAGACAGGATGATGATGAAACTCTTGAGGATTACTTAGAAAGATTTATGTATATTTTACAAAGATCGAAACTTAAGCTTGATTCAAATACTATTAGAACCTTGTTCTTAAGAGGACTTATTGATAATGCTAGAAATAATTTAAATCTGTTAGGACAAGGTGATATTTCTCAACAAACTTTCGAACAAATTTGTGAATTATGCAAGAAATTTTCAAGAAATCAATATAGATCCAGTAGAGGAACTCAAAATAGAAACAGTAAAACCGAATCTACTGATGCTATGATTATTGGACTAGAAAATAAAATGGAAAACATGAAAACTGGCATAATGAGTATTGTTACCAAATAGTTGGACTCTTTAAAATTTTAGCAAAAACTCATGAAGGAACAAGAGTCATCAAGTATTTTTCGTCCTAAATGTAGAGACAAGCATCCTCCTAAATAATGTCCTCTTAATTTGAAAGAAACTAATAAGTGTTCTATTTGTGCAGAAGACCATATCACAGAAAAATGTCCCTCTATACCAGGACTTAAAGCTGTGTTTACAGGGGGACAGCCTGAAGCTGAATACTTGTATGCTATGGGAGCAAAAAGAAATTGGCCTCAGGTAGGTGCAGGTATAGCTCCTGAATTTTCTCCACACTATTTTGGTTATAATTCACATGCATATTCTTATCCTAACACTAATCAGCAGTAGCAATGTGGAAACCAATATCAGCATGGGCAACCTTCTCAACCATGACAACAAGGTTGGAGAGGGCCAACTCATTCTCCATATTCCTACCAGCCACCCATGCAGTCATATCCATCTACACATGCACCTTATTCAATTCCTTAACCTCCCAGTCAGTCTACTCCACCTTTTCGACCTCCTCAGCTGCCTTCTCAACCTATGCCTAATCCTAACAATAATAAAGCAATGCAAATGATCTATGTAACAAACCCACCTTTATTCGAGTACTAGTCTATACCAGTTGGGGTTCATGATATTCAATTAAGATCGAGAAGGACTGTAACACCAGAAAATCAGAAGCAACCTAGAGTGATTGTTGAAGAGAAAGAAGAAGAGGAAACTCTTAATCATTCTCTTAAAGCTGTCACTAAGCAACCCTTGCCCTCTGAATCCTTTCCACCTTCTTCCAACCAGCCTCCCTTCCCAAAGAGGCTAGTAATGGAAAGAAGTGAGCCTATTTCTGAGACTGGCATGGCATCGGAGCTTCGGAATCTTTTCATTAAGATACCTCTGCTCCAAGCCATCAAAGAGATCCCTATTTGTACCAAGATTATTAAAGAACTCTATCTCAAGAAACCCGGGAGGAAGAGATTGGAACCCCAAACCATTCAATTTGTTGGTAGGGAAGCAGAGTTGATGACGAGATGTGTGTCTATGGAAAAATATAATGATCCCGGAAACCCTGTTCTCTCAATTCAGATTGGTAATTTCCTTGTCTCTAATGTTCTTATAGACCTAGGGGCAGCCATTAATGTCATGACTAAGCAAACCATGGATCAACTTCGGTTATCTCATCTTCGCGTTGCTCCCACTATGCTTGAATTAGCAGATAGATCTAAAATTAAACCAGAAGGAGTATTGGACGATGTGATCATCTCATTAGATTCTTGAGAATATCCTATTGATTTCATTGTGCTTTAGCCAAAGAACCCAGTAGGAGGACATCCCTTGATCTTGGGTCAACCATGGCTTGCTACAACCGATGCATATATTGGATGTCGTTCCAGTGATATGTATATTTCACATGGAGACTCTAGGAAGAAAGTTACCTTATTCCCCCCTGCCAGATCCATTCAGGACCTTCGAGATACTTTATGGTTGGATCAAAGCAGTTATGAGGAGACTCAACCCATTTCCTTTATCCATCAGCATACTAGTTCTTCACAAGAAGATGAGATTCAAGATTTCCTAAATAATCTAGACACTATGCCTAATTTTGAACTATTGAGCCATATTTTCAACCAAGATTTTCAAGATAACCATGATTCTCATCCTTCTATACTGCTGCATTCGGCCACCCCCTTGAGTACTCCTGAGCCTAATACTACTCTTGTTGAGATTAGCCCCTGTAAATACTTGTATATTAGTTCAGATTTGGATTCATCTCAGCGAGAGCAACTTGTGAATTTGTTCCAAAACCATTTTAGTGCCTTTACATGGGGCTATGAAGATATGAAGAGCATCCCCCCTGAAACTTGTACACATCATATCTATATTCAGGAAGGAACCCGACCTATCCGATAACCCCAAAGGTGAATGAATCCAACTCTAAGAGATATTGTGAAGGAAGAAGTACAAAAACTCTTGGATGTTGGCTTTATCTATCCTATTTCCAACAGTCAATGGGTCTCTCCATTAGTGCTATTATCTAAGAAAGAGGGAATATGGCGTATTTGTATTGATTATTGAGAATTAAACAAAGCCACTCTCAAAGATTACTTCCCTCTCCCTTTTATTGACTAGGTGCTTGATACCCTTGTGGGAAAGAAATATTTCTCCTTTTTGGATGGCTTCGGTGGTTATAACCAAAGATAGATTGCACCTGAAGATCAGGATAAAACTACTTTTACATGCCCATGGGGTACATTTGCTTATAGAGTGCT
Organism: Pinus taeda; assembly: GCA_000404065.3. Taxonomy (NCBI): domain Eukaryota; kingdom Viridiplantae; phylum Streptophyta; class Pinopsida; order Pinales; family Pinaceae; genus Pinus; species Pinus taeda. Next base: position 127,713 of record APFE031056390.1, on the reverse strand, counting down.
CCCCTTTGGTTTATGTAATGCTCTGTCTACCTTTCAAAGGGTAGTCCTTGCCATTTTTGTTGATCTATAATTTGTAGAAATTTATATGGATGACTTTTCTATGTTTGGCGATTCTTTTCAAGAAGCTCTCAAAGTTTTGGAAAAAGTACTTCTTCATTGTTAGGAATCCCATCTTGCCTTGAGTGACAAGAAATGTAGATTAATGTGCAAAGCGGGAGTGGTACTTGGCCATTTGATTTCTGGTAAAGGTATCCAGGTTGATCCAACAAAGATCGAGATCATTCTGCATCTTCCTGCACCCAAAACTCAAAGAGAAGTAAGAGGTTTTTTAGGGCATGCTGGTTATTATAGGAGATTCATTGAAACTTTTTCTAAGATAGCTGCTCATCTTCTCCAACTTCTAGCTAAGGATAGTGAATTTTCTTGGACAACAGCCTGCCAATAGTCTTTTGAAACATTGAAGGAAAAGTTAGTACATGCACCATTTTTAAGATGTCCTAACTGGTCTCTGCCTTTTCATATTTCCTCTGATGCTTCAGATTTTGCTATTGGCGTAGCTTTAGGACAAGAGGAAAATAAACAATCCTATACTATTTATTATATTAGTAAGAATTTGTCTTCCGCTGAATTAACTTATACAGTTACAAAGAAAGAGTTTTTAGCTATAATTTTTGCAATTAAGAAGTTCAGGCACTATATTACAGGATATGAAGTATTTGTACATACTGATCATTCCGCAATTAAATATTTGATAAATAAACCACTAACTAGCTGTAGAGTGACTAAGTGGTTATTATTGTTGCAGGAATTTAATATTACTATTGTTGATATACTAGGAAAATCTAATGTTGTAGCATATTTTCTTTCTAGATTAGATAATCCTGGTGAAGCAACTCCTGTTAATGATGATTTTCTGGATGAAAATCCTTTTGCTATGTCAATAGATTCCTCGTGGTTTGTTGACATTGCTAATTACTTGGTTACTGGGAAAACACCACCCCACTTGTCCACTCATGAAAAGCAAAGTATTATTCAAAAAAGTGTTGCATATTCCTGGATTCAAGGAGATGTCTTTTACACTGGCCCAGATCTAATTATCTGTAGGTGTGTAAGAGAGGAGGAAGTGTTTGATATATTGAAATGTGCTCATGATGAACCTTGTGGAGGCCACTTCACTAATAAGCAGACTGCATATAAAGTATTGCGTGCTGGTTACTTTTGGCCTTCCCTATTTAAGGATGTCAAACGATATGTCCAGTGTTGTGATAGTTGTCAATAAATGGGCCAGCCTAATCAAACCAATGAAATGCATTTATGCCCCCAAGTTATGATTGAGCCATTTGAAAAATGGGCTATTGATTTTATAGGGCCAATAAATCCAACATCATTAAGTAAAAAGCATATCTTGGTTTGTACAGATTTTGCTACGAAATGAGTAGAAGATAATGCTATTTCTTTTGCTACAAAAAAAGTTGTTGTTGATTTTCTTTTTACTGAAATCTTTACTAGATTTGGTGTTCCTAGAGAAATTGTTTCTAACAATGGTCCACAATTTATTTCTAATCTAGTACAGGGTGTGATGGAGCAATATAAGATTCGGCATAGGAAATCCACGTCATATCACCCGCAAGCAATGGCCAGGTGGAATCCATGAACAAAATGATCGAGTCCATTCTTACAAAGACAGTCAATATGCATCGAAAGGACTAGGTTGAAAGATTACCGGAGGCTTTTTGGGCATACAGAACCACTTGGAGAAATAGCACGGGACATACACCATATGAGCTGGTATATGGTAAATAGGTTCTGTTACCAATTGAATTCCAGATCAAATCTTTCATAACTACAGTTCAGTTAGGACTAGATCTCTCTAAGGCACAACAACAATGTCTTCTCCAATTAAATGAGTTAGATGAATTTCGTAGGGATGTTGTTCAACAGAAATGTAAACGGTGGCATGACAAGTCTATTCAGAAAAAGCAATTCCAGCCAAGTGATTGGGTACTCCTTCATGATTCTAGATTTAAAATCTTTAAAGGGAAATTCCATACACATTGGATGGGACCTTATGAAGTGATCTGAGTATTTGAGAATGGAGAAGTAGAAGTTAAAACTATTGATGGACAAAATTTAGTATTCTTGGTAAATGGACACAGGTTAAAGAAGTATTTTCAGCCACCTACCAGGAAAGATTTTACACAACAAGTCCAACAACAATTTGGGATGGTAGTGGTGAATGGTAATACCAACCTTTTGAAAACATGAATTCTCTTTCTTCTTAAAAAATAAAAAAAAAAAAAAAAAAAAAGTAAAGAAAAAATATTTTCCTGTAATTATGAAAATCGATTCGCTGACATGATTGCAGAAGGATCAACCTGAAAACCAGCTTGCTGGCAGGAAGATCAAAAATTTCTAATAAAAAGAAAATGTTGCTTGATCTTTAGATATGCTAGCGACCACCAAGTAAAAGCAGGTTTAGCATAACCAACCTTTATATAGTTGGGGTAATTAGCATGGATATTTTTATTCAAGTAACGCTTAATTTTCGTTGTAATTATTTTTTATTGCACCAGTGCAAGTAAACCTTCCAGAAATTTTTTTGCCTTTCTTCATATTCCACTTTCGTAATATTCCCTCAGTTTTCTTCTTCAATCCCAAAATGATTAACCTTCCCACATTCTTCTAAATTTACCCTGTCCGTTTCGAAGAAATCCCACTTTACCCTTGAAATTTTTTCCCTATCCCACTTATGTTTATTCCCTCTTTTGGTACTATTCCTGGAATCCCTATAACAGAATTCCTTCCCATTCTGAAAATTTCCTTTTCCCACTTCTTTATTCCCTCATGAATTTATTGCAGGATCTCACACACAAAGAGCAAAAGGATTTGCTCTAAAGCGTTAAGAAAGGGCGAAGCAAATTTTCAGTATAAGTTGCAGAAGTCATGTGGAAATCTAGCATATATTATTTAAATTCTCTATTTTTAGATACTATGTTTGCACTAGTGCAAGCATGTTGTCCTATATGATAAAGCAAGTAGAACGGTACCACCAGAATAGTATAATTTAAGCGATGTAAGCAAATCAGTGCAAGCATGCACCCTATCAGAAAACATAGTACAAGTTATTTTTTCATACCATACAGCATAGGAAAGTGGTCATCATGAAAATTTATATGAAGTTATTTCACTTAACCCACGAAGTACTTATGCTATCATACTAACTAGGAGAAAATTATTTAAAGTACAAGGTGTTTTTTAAGTTAGAAATCATGATCTTTTTAATGAATGTTAAGTTCTTTTTTTTTTTTAAATTATGAAGGAATGCAGAAATGTTTTAATCATTGCTTGGACACAATTACCCCTCTCTTCCATAATCCCAAACATCCTTCACTCATAATTATTACCTCACCTAGCCATTATACCACCGCCGCAAGTACCAATCCGACCTGACCTCAAAGATGTCATGCATCTATGAGAAATGAACCGGTGATACGATGGAAAGGATGGTAGACAATTGGGTCTCTATTTACAAGAGCCAATTTCCCTGGTATTGCATATATAATTCTTAACTGTTCATAGTCGTTAAGCAGCAATGCCACCTATTTGGAATGAACCCTCGTCTCTCAGTAAGGTAGAGCAGACTATCGAGTATCGCAATAGTTTTGCACTATTTCGAGACTCAGGTTTTCTACAATTCCTGCAGAAGTTTGACAACCATGATAAAGAAGTGGCTTTATAGTTCGCAAGGAGTTTTAGAAACGGCCAAGTGAAAATTGGGCCTCTCAAATTCAAAGTTACAGAAGAATTTATAGCAATAGTGATGGACTTGGAGAACAATGGTGAACAGTGGTTCAACAATCATAAGCTAGAAAGGAAGCGTTGGCAGTGTTTCGTCGTTGATAAGAAGATAGTGGTAGACTAGAAGGTAGGAGTTTCGTGCAGTGCCCTGCTGGGTTAGTGGAAATACCTCCTCTTCATCCTACAGAAGTTTGTGACCTGCAAGGGAAGATACACCCACACCTTGGTATATCATTTTAGAATGCTGCAACATTTTGAAGCTGGCCGGCACATCTAGTGGAGGATGAATTTCTCTTATTTTTTGCTTAGGGGCTTGAAGAAAATGGCTAAAAGTGTGCAGGATGGACGAACAGACCAGGCCAACACAAGGTTATATCACCACGGCCTGATAAAAAATTTGGTCCTAAAACAGCTAGAAGTGGAAGGTATGACATGGGAGGTGTTGTTAAAACAGCTGCATAAAGGGATAGCCATTGGAAAAGAGATAGAGGACCCCGCCAACACAAGCAAGGGCCCGAGCAAAAAATGAAAAGGGAAGTCCTTCTTGCACCAGTGCAAAAAGGAAACAATTTGAAAAAGCAGAAAAGGCCTCATTTTCAAATAAGAAGACAGCTAGCGCACTAGTTGAAGAGACCCCTTCTACGCCCAAAAATGACAACCTATTAGTCCTTGCGGATGCAACAAACTTTGAAGAGGTCGAAAACGATGCTCTGTTGGCTAATTTCATCAAAAAGCCCCAGAAAAAGAATAAAATCTCTAATAGAGGCAAAGAACAATAGTCCCTAAAGGGCATGGAATCCCTTCCTACACCAGTACAATAAGAAGCAAAAGAAGAAGAAGAAGAAGAGACAAGAGACGAAGAACCAGAAAAAGCAACAGAAAATGAAGTAGAAGAAGAAGAGACAGGAGGAAAAGAATCAGACGACGGAGAAGTAGAAGAAGAAGAAGCAAGAAGAGAAGAATCTAAAGAAGAAGAGACAGAATCCGAGGAAGAAAAGGCAGAATCTGAAAAAGAAGAGGCAGAACCCACAGAAGAAGAAGCAGAAGAAGAAGAAGAAGCAAGAGGAGAAGAATCCGCAGAAGAAGGAGAGGCAAGAGAAGAAGAACCAGAGGAGGAAGAACTAGAAGAAGAAGAACCAGAGGAGGAAGAACCAGAAGAAGAGGGACAAGAAGGAGAAGAGTTTCCTGATGTAACCATGGTAGATATGGAGGTCCCTCAGGAAGGCACAGCTCCTACCGAAATAGAAAAGGAAAAAGATGTGGTAACTCCTACTGCTCGGGTAGTTGAACTAGAGCTTCAACTGCAAAACTTAGAGCAGCTTATAGCTAAAGCGTAGGAGGATAAAGAACAGAGCAGAGGAGAATTGACAGCAAAAATCCAGAAGAAGAAAAAAGAAGTTAAAGTCTAGAAGTACCGAGCTGCGTAATGTTTTAGGCGACTTAAAAAGGTGACAAAGAAGTTAAAGAACATCAGAAAGAAGAAGTCTGAAATATTGCAGGTTGATGACAGTATGCCAGAGCAGGATTGAACTGGAATGCTTAAAGTTTAGAAGTTTTTTGCAGAGGTAAAGATTTGTGTGAGGACACACAACAGTTTAGCGATGGGAGGATGTTAGCCCCATAATTTTCTCTCTATTGACCATTTTTCCCTTCCTAAATAATAACCATTTACCATTGTTTTACCTTTCTTATACACCCTCATCTTGCACTAGTCCAAGAACGATGACATATTTTGTATGAACATTTTATTTCATACTTTTACTTAGCTTTAATTAATTATTTATTACATGATTTCTTGTTTATAATAACTCCTGTAACTTATCATTATCTCCAATGTTTGTTTGGTAGTCAAGCGCTTATCGTGACCACTGATCCTAGTGCAGGATCGGATCTTGCACCGGTGCCAACATAGCAAATCTTTGCAACAGATATGGGCATCCTTGATCACCACCTTGTTTTGTGCCGCTTCAGCCATGACAGCAGGATAGTTCTGAAGGCAACCGAGCTCCAACCACGATAGCAAGGAAATCCAAAGGCAGTCAAGATCGAACTTATGAAGCCTAATTTTGAAGGCCAAGAAGCAAAATTCTGCATATCGGTTATGTAATTGGTTAAACAATCTTTTTGGCCTGTGGCCAAAGATCTACATAATGAAGAATGTAAATAGGATGAGATAGTTTTTGGATAGAAATTTGTATAGAACAGAGATATAACCAAGGAGGCAATAACAGGCTTGTATTTTGTTATCACCCAAATCTGGGTTGGACTATGTATTCACGCATGTGTTTGCCTCTATGAATTAATAAGAAAGGGAGCTCCGCCTCATGTTTCATAAATTGTATTTCTATGTTTGAAAGCTGATGAATTGATAAAGTACTTAGCAACATTTCTATTTGAAAGGGAAACGCGCTGGTTGGCTAGGATCCAGCCAACCCAGCATGTTTACCCTATTTTCTGTTCTTGTAATTTATGCTTATATTGTCAGGTGTGATTTAATTTACAGCACATGTATTCCTGTTTGAGTGAAAGTGGATCCACTGTGTGAAGTACTTAAATTTCCTTTTTTGGCACCTGATTTCGGATTGGTTTTTCCTGCCTAGTCCAAGTAGGAGAGATAAACTTGCACTAGTGCACGTCGGTGTGCTATTCATTTTCTGCAGTTTCGTTTGATTTGGTTTTCCTCGCCTAGTCCAAGTAGGAGAAATAAATCTGCACCAGTGCACGTTGGTGTGCTATTCATTTTCTGCAGTTTTGTTTGATTTGGTTTTCCCCACTTGGTCCAAGCAGGAGAAATGAACCTACATCAGTGCACATTGGTGTGATGCAGCAAGCCTTTTTAGTTTAATTCCAGTTGTTTTCTTACTTTCATTAATACTTCATGACATGATAAATTATATGGATTATTTATTTATTTCTGCACTCTGTTAAAATTGTTAGGGCCTGAATCTACCTCAGGTTAAGAAAGGCAGGTCTAGGGTAACATCAAACCACGCTTAACCTGGTAGCTAGCCCTACTAGGTCGGAAGACGGCTCTCTCCGTGTCAATCCTATAAAAATATAGCAAATGAGGCTTGAGATGATTGATGTAAAGACTAATTTTATGCTAGGTATATGCTCAAAGGAGTTTACTTGAATTTTATTTTGGTTTGCTGGATCAAATGTGAAAGGCAGTTTTCGGTCCGAGGAATGGACTCAGTCTTGCAGAGATTTATGTGGGACGAGGTAGGCAAATGCTTTAGTAATTTGAAATAAGTGAAATGTAAATTCTTAATACTAGTGAGGAGTTGGAGAAGGCATGAAAGTATCAGGAATCCTCTTCAAACAGTTGAAAACATGTAAAACCAAATAACCCTAAGGTAGAGCACTGCAACATCAATGAATTCCACCTTTATACTTGATTCATTTAGTTAAGCTGAAAAGAGAGAGATGATGGCACACATAAACACATGCAAACTTGAATCACAGAAGGAAAAACAATACTAAATCACCTTGCCACAAGAATCCCACAAAATGCTGCAAACCCTAGTCTATTTCCTTGCCAAACTGTAGAGATGGATGTGCAATAATGCTCAAAGCATTCACAAGAGTCCAACCTTTACAAATGACTGAAAAAACACATGATATAGACCTCCAAACAACCTATCCTATCCATCAGAGGTCGAATCCATGAACCTAGGAGCTGTTTGAACAAGATCTAAACTAGGAACTAAAAAATAGGCAGTGGAACAACTTGCCTCTAAAATCATGGAAACTGATTCATTCAGTTCAAAACTAGCTATACATGATGTATCTGCCTCCTGTAGTCAATTTTCATCATTTTTACATCAAATTACATTCATTTACATCAATTTACATCATTAGTTTGACCATCAGAGAGAAAAAGACAAACTGAGAAAAAACTAGGCGAAAAATAGAGTTTTAAAGAAAAATTGGCACTTTTTCATCTTGTGCGCAGCACCACTTTTTCTGTGCGTAGCGCTTTTTCCCAACTAAATTTGGAGGCCTTCTCCTTCACCAAATTTGCTCCAAGTGGACTTTTTGGAAAGGTCTGTACAAGTGAAATTTTTGAATTTGGTGTCCATTTTCCCCTCCAAAAATCAGTGCTCCCAACACTGCTTCCTGTGTGGCCAAAAAGTGGCACAAAGGGCATTTTGAGGTGTTTTTGACCCTTTTGGAGGCCCAAAACTTGTCAAAACTTACTAGTAATTTCTGAGTATGCATAATTTTTCATGAGGAATCCAAAAATGTAAATTTTGGCTCCAGAGGAGGTCCCTATCAAAAGCGAGCGCTAGGTGGCGCTTCGGACCTGCCAGAAAAACCTGTTTTTTCCTTGAAAAAATCAAAATTGCCAAAAAGTTTGCCAAATTTCTTGAAATTTGGCATGAGAGATCTGCATTAAGTACCATGTTGGGCCAATGAAGCTTCAGCCAAGATCTTGAGCCTATCTTGCTTTTTCTTGCTCCTCAAAGTCTTCTTCAACTTGGCTTTTAGGCACCTTATCCTAGTTGTGCAAATTTTGTTTTGTGACAAACAGTGATATGCCATGTGCTGCAACATCTTTTTCTCCTTATTGGCTTTCTCAAGTAGCTTCTCCAAGTGCATATTCACCCTCTCTAGCCACGATTCCCAGTCAACATCAATCTCTTGCTGAAGGGATGTCAATTTGACTTTCTTTCTTTTTGTTGCTTGCTTGTTTTCCCTTATGGTTTGCAGCTCCATGATTGTCTGTTTGTCTTCCAACTGCTTGTTCCATTGCTCAAGGTAATTAATGATCCACTTAGCTCTTTCAAGGTTAAGAGATAAGTCATGGATGTCAACTTCTTTTTCTTTGATGATCTCTTTGAGTTTTGAGCTTTGGGAGCCCAAATCAGTATCATCCTCCTGAATCAAAATGAAATCTCTATCCTGACCTTCAAAAGGCCCTTCCTCATGCAATGGTTGCTTCCCTTTATCCTATACTTGCTCTGCTAAAGAAGGCAAAGCCCCTTTCACCCCAGGTGAAGATAACATTTGCCTGTCGTCTGATGAAGGAAACGAGACCCCTTCCACCCCAGGTGGAGCTAATACTTGTTTTGCAGCTGCTAATAGCCTCCTTGTGCCCTTTTCATAAGTGACAAATATTAGCACACCTGTATTTTGAGTCTCATGAACTTCTTGCTGATTTGAAGGCCCTCCTGCCTCTTAAAATACTGATGGGGTCACTTGAAGGCTTTTGAAAACCTCATGTGAAATGAAAGCATCCCATGAAACATTCAACAAGATCAGCTGATGCAAAACAACAATATTGATCAATGCAAAGTGAAAAATGTTGTTGTACTGTTGATGAGGAGGTTTTCTTTGCACCAATGTGGTCATTTTCTCAATATTTCTGCATATGAAATAGGGGAGGCTCATCATCCTCACTCTAGTGAAATGCATCAATAATCTAACATTATAAGTGTACATGCGAGAAAATCTCCCTTCACAGTTGAAGTATTTGATAATGAGCTTCATGAGTGGAGCATAAGTGTCCTGTAGGTATCTGAAAGGAAAGACCCTACTGATTTTCTTTTGATAACTAGCCTTGATATAAGGCTCATAATGCTCTTCTTCCATAAGCTGTCCTTTGTTCCACTGTTCACCCACATTAGGAATACCTATTGCTTCAGTTATAGTTTCAGGTGTCAAAGTGAAGGAAACACCTACTAAGTTGACCTAGCCATTCTGAAGATGAAGGACAAATAGTCTAGTAAGTTCATGGTGATATTTCACCTTTCCACTATCTCACAAAACTAGTAGCAAGACTGATGTTTAAAGCATGTTACTGCAAGAGGGCAAGCTAGTAACTCTGTGAGTGTAGTGGGCTCCTCCCGGATGTGTTTTCCTCCCTTATGTGGTTTTCTTGGTGCATGAATCTCTTGGGAGGAATCACTCACAGTTTCCTCATCCCTTTCATAAGCTGAATCTGTTTCCATATTTGCCACTGTATGGTGTAAAATGATGAGTATGAAGAGATTTTATTTCAAGAATAGGTGATTGTTGTTTGAGGAGTGGGACTGATGAGTGGAGGATTTTGATGTTGGTTGTAGGGTTATTAAGGAGTGATAGCATTTTGTAAATGAGGATTAGGGTTTGGAAAATAGTGGGAATTAGGTGTTAGGGTTTTAGGGATAGGGGGTAGGATGGGTGTAAATGAGAGAGGAAAAGGGGAATAAAAATTAAGGAAATTCAGTGGATAGGGATGGGTTATGGGAGAATTATGTAGAGGAGTAAAAACAACAAGAATGACAAAATTGCATGCAACTGTGCAACAAACTAGGGTTTGATTTTACACCTATCAAAACACCATCAAGTAGGACTAAATCTCTTGCAATGGAAAAATGGGGGGTTTTACTTGAGGAATGAAATTTGCAAGATTTTGGAGCTTGAGCAAGTTGATTGGATGAAATTTTGGCTTGGCGGACTAGTGCGTCGTGCCAAGACCCAGGTGCACCACGCTAGTTCAAGTTCCTTTGTAATTTCTGCACCCGGTGCGTCGCACCGAGCAAGTGTGCCGAGCCAATACCCAGATGCGTCGCGCCTAGGGAAATTTCAAAGTTTTGCTGCAATTTCTCTCCTTTTGCCTCAAAAATGAGATTTTCTCTTGTTCTCTCTCTCTTTGAGCAAAAATGAAGTCTTTAACACAAGGAACACTTTATATACCTTTTGACTTTAATTTTTCATTTAGAAAACCCACTTTCTAAAGTTTTCCTTTTCACTTTGTTCTTTAAAAACTTTGTTTTGTAGTTTGGCTCTCTTTTTGACATTTGATGGACTAATGCTTGGATTTTCTTGTTTCTTTTGTAGGAGCTGGAGTGCAGGAGTTTGGCAAGGTGACCCAGGACTGTAGTTCTGAACTTATTACATATAGGAAAATTAAAATTACATGAAATTTTTATACATAAAACATAAAAACTTTATTTTTCCTCCAAACAGGGTTTTGAGGAAAAATCAATCACTAAGTATATCATTATTGAAATTTTGATGTTGAGACCTTGCTAGACCTCCTCATGTGCCTGCTAACCATTATTGAGCTTTTACATGACTATGGTGGCAAACCCTAGACCTAATGAGACCTCAAACCCTAAAAATGGCTTTTGCAAATGTAAAGACAAAAAATGACTGTAAATGACCTGAACTTGTGAAAATAGGCCAGCAGGTAAAGATCGTGAGGGAAATGTGATAATATTCCACTATCATCAGATGATCCATGATCCTAATGGAATGCAGTTGATTGGATGAGATAGCTAGAATGCATGCAAAAAGAGAATGTTGATCATTGATGGAGGGATGAAGATACCGATACTAACATTGGCTCCAATGGGGATGGTAGCTCCTGGGAGGTGCCAAGAACTACAGATCTCTAGAAAGCAGACAATTCCCTTTCCATTGGGCTACATGGAGTCAATAACTTCAGCAAACATAAAACCAACATCTTGACTCAAAACTGACTCAATTACATGACTAAAAACTGACTCAAACAATCCACACTAAGTAATCAAAAACTGACATCGGACCTTCAGTTTTATAGCCTTCACTTGGGTCCCCAAACTGACTGAATGACGATAGTGCACACTTGCAATGAAGGAAATAAAATAGTATATACAGTGACAAATTATGACAACAGAAAATTTCTCAAAGATAACACTATTTCAGCAGCCGACCATTGACCAGCCCTCCTGGACAATCTTCCCTGTTCATTTCTTTCAGTAGAAAGGCATTTTGACCCCAATATGCAGCAATTTTGAATGGTCCCTTATATAGATTCTCAAACTTGCCATGCTTGCCTTTGTCCTCGTTTCTAGCATCCCATTTCAGCACTATGTCTTCAATCTGAAACTTGTCTACCTTTTCCTTCCGATCATAGATTTTCTTGATTCTCTCTTGCAGCTTGAAGTTATTCTAGAAAACCTCCTCTCTTGTCTACTGTAAATGGATCATTTGGTTTATCCTTCGCTGAAAATGATCCTCCTCGCTGCCAGCTTCTTGCAAAAGTTTTACCACCGGGACTGTGAGAGATGTTGGGAACACCGTGTCAACACCATATACTATTTCAAACGAAGACATGCCAATTGATTTCTTCTGACTTACTCTATCCGCCCATAGTGCATTAACTAGCTTCTTTTGCCAACTCTTTTTATTTGTTTCCAGTAGCTTTTTGATGATATTAACCAATGATTTATTTGAAGATTCGGCCAATCCATTACCTTGCGGATAGTATGCAATAGAATTCCCAAAGGTAATTTGATATTTGTTACAAAAAATCAATCATCCTTTTAGATTTGAAAGTTGTTGCATTGTCTGTAATCAGCTTGTTAGGACAACCAAAATGTGACAAAATATTATTTTCGAGAAACTGAATTATTACCACATTTGTGGCCTGCCGAGTGGGAATTGCCTCAATCCATTTTGTAAAATAATCTGTCGCTGTTAAGATCCACTTATGTTGAGCTAAAGATGTAGGTTGGATCTCTCCAATAAAATCAAGGCCCCACTGCTAAAACAGAGCACTTACTTCAACCAGCTTGAGAGGTAGTGGTTGTAATTTTCTCCTTCCCTGAAAAATTTGACATTCATGGCAGCTTGTAATAGTTTTATAAATATCAGCAAAGAGGGTAGGCCAATAGGACCCTGCTCTCAAAATCTTATTGGCTGTTGTCTTCCAAAATAGGTGACCTCCACAATATCCCTTGTGAAAATTGTCCATGACTTGTTTTTCTTCCTCCTCAACCAAACAATTCAGCAACATACCTCCGGGATCTTTCCAATACAATGCATTATTCATAATACAAAATTTAGCAGCCCTTAATTTCAGAGTTCTACTTTTATTTTTAGCCATAGATCCAGAAGGGAGACAAGGCAAATGGATCGCAGCTTTGTTAGAATATGACTTGGAGAATATAAACTCTGAAATCTTTCAAAGATTTCACCAAGGCAAGAGCTTGCTTCTCAATAATGTTATACTTTAAGGTTGCATCTCTTATTGTTCTACTGAAAAAGGCAATTGGCTTCTCAAGCTGGTCCCTTTTCTGCATTAAGACTACTGCCATGGTATGCTCTGAGGTGAATGAAAATAAAATGAAATCTTGGGAATAATCTGGACTGATCAAAATTGGAGCTGAAGAAAGAGCCAACTTTACCAAATTGAAAGACTTGCTAGCTTCTTCAGTCTACTTTACCACACTATCTTTCTTCAACATGTTTATTATGATTTCCCTCAAGTATTCAGCTAGATTTGGCACAAAACAACGTAAGAAGTTCATCTCACCGTTGAATGATTGGATCTCCTTTTTACTGCAAGGAAAATCAATTTTCTGAATAGCTTCCACTCGAGCAGGATCGATGCGGATGCCCTCCTTGGATATGATGTGACCGAGAAGGTTCCCTTCATCCATGGCAAACAAGTTCTTTTTTGGATTAAGAGATATGCCATACTTTCTACACTGCTAAAAAAAAAAATCAAATGATAAAGATGCTCCTCGTCTGAATGGAAAAAACTTTCAAATCATCAAGATAAACAACTAGAAATACATCTTTCTCATTTGCAAAGGTGATATCCATAGCCTGCTGAAAAGTTGCACCAACATCCTTTAAACCGAATGGCATCTTGGCATAATGGAAAGTTCCCCACAGAGTGGTGAATGATGTTTTGTCTCTGTCATCCTCATGGACCAGAATTTGATTATAGCCAGAATACCTAGCAAGAAGCGACATACGAGATGCCCCAACCACTCTCTGGAGTATGTGGTCCATCTTTGGCAACAGATAATTATCTTTCAAAGACACCTTATTTAGATTTCTGAAATCAATGCATAATCTAATCTCACATGTTTTCTTTTGCACGGGCACCAAATTGGAAATCCATTCTGAAAACCTTATTGGAACGATTATACCAGCCTTGTATAATCTATTCACCTCCTTCTCTATTGATGGCAGTAACTTTGGATTAATCCTTCTCAACTTTTGGTGAAATGGTTTCTACTTTGGCTTGATTGGAATGATGTGCTGAATTATACTTTTATTGTACTCCTTCAAATCCAAATAGTCCCATGCAAATACATCAGTAAATGAAGACAATAAACTAATGTCTTTTGCCTTTACCTGAGGAGGCAGTGCTTTTGACAACTTCACCATCTTTGGATTTTCTATTGTTCTGATATTCACATCTTCAACTCCCTTTTCAGTCAGCATCAAACTTGGCTTCTGGGCTACATCATCTTGGTCAAATAATTCCTCTAAAGGTATAATTCCTTTAGGGATGACATTGTCTTTCTGCGGCAAATTTTCCATTTGATTTACTTCCAAATCTAGTTCACCATTATCTTGCTCGCCATCTATAGAAGTGTCTTGGTATTTGCCTTCATTTTGTAGAAATTCTTCAATTTCTTTGTCATCCTAAAACACTTGCCAATATCTTTGATTATCAGGGACAGCCAGGCGATGTTTCACATGAATTTCAAACTTATTGTTTGAATTCATCGGAATCTTCAAGTTACTTGCTCCTGTAGCAAGGGAATCTGCAATAACATTTTGCAGACGAGGAACACATGTCAAAGTATAATATGGAAACAACCTCAAAATATCTAGAACCGCATTACGGTAAGCCCTCATTCGAGGATGTTTGGCTTGGTATTCTCCCTTGACTTGCTTGATTACTAATACGAAGTCTCCATAAACTGAAATTCTCTTTGCATTCAACTTCTTAAGGATTTTCAAGCCTGCAAGTAGTGCCTCATATTCTGCTTCATTATTTGAACAATCAAAAGCCAACTTGTATGAACGAACTCTTACATTACTCGAAACTTTATTTGGTGAGAAAACAGGATTGTGTATCCAAATACCAATTCTGGCACCTTCCCTGCCTACTACTCCATCAAATTCCATACTCCACAAACCGGTTTCTTCCTCTAAGTGTTGGAATTCCATCTGTTTTCTACCTTTGCCTGTTGTCCATCATTTTCTTACTATTGATGGAATGTTGATTGTTCAGTGGTACTATCAAGCCTTTGTCTCTCTTGATCAAGTACAGCTCTGAAATTTTCTGTTATCTCTGATATATCTTCTACTTCAACTAATTGACTATCTACATCATTGAAACCATTGTCAGAATAAAGAACAAAAGACTCTAAATATGTATGTACATAATTAATTGGATGATTCAAAGGTTTCTCCTTACTTGTGATCATATATTTCATCTTTTTCTCTCTATATAATTTCCTCATCTGACCAAACACGGGAATAGTGGCACAAGAGAAATCTAACAGTAATGTCCTTTTGAGTTTTGCACCCCATGATATAGATAGAAGCATACCAAATCTAGGGGGAATGTCCACCACAACTACATCCATAAGAACATTTTTCACTGGAATCTGATCCAAACTTACAACCAAATATTTAATGAGACCAATACATCTTACTCTACCAAAATCAAAGGAATAAAGGTCATGATACTTTCAAGTGATGTCCAAACCCAAGTTTTCCATAATTGCCTTTGGCATTAGGTTGTGAGATGCTCCTGAATCAAACATGGCATTGTGCAAAATATAATAATGCAATCTAAGGCTGATGTAAAAAGGAGCTACATCACTATCCTCAGATTGGTCTTCTATGGCCAGACCAAATATAAATTCAGGTTGGTCATATTCCACATTTACCATATCAGATAGACGATCTATATTCAAAATCTTAGCCACTTGACCTTTATAGCTGCTATTCTTCATTAATTCAGTCAAAGGGATTGACACTTTTAACTTAGCAATTTCATTTCTAAGCTGAAGGCTATAGTTTTCTCTACCTCTTTGACTGGAGCATCTTTCTTTTTAGTCTTCTCCTTTGTTGCACTTGGCTGATTTGACTTTTCATTCGCTGATTGCACATTACTAGAAGTAGGGTCTACTGGCTCCTTTCCCTTTTTCTACACATTTGCAGAATCATTCTTTGGTGGTGTTGCTTCCTTCCGTTTCTGAATTGGATTGATAGGAACATCCCTACTTCTAAGTGAGTATTGCCTTTGTTGCGTTGTCAATGCATTCATGTATCCTCTCTAATATTCATCGGATTCCTCTTCTAGGACTATTTCATTTGCCAATATAAAATCTTCATCTTTTTGTACAGCTGGACTTTCTGAATACTCTTCATCTTCGGTGATATAAATTGGCAAATCATCTGGTGTAAAGAAGTGGTTCTCTTCTCCTATTGGAGCCTCATCATCTTCTAATTCAACACCATGGACATAGTTCTGTTGTAACGGTGTTTTGAATTGTTGTTGAGCTGATGGATCTTGAGCTCTTGGTTCTCGTTGCTTGATTCTAAACTGTGGTTGCTGCTGACCACGAAAAATTGCATTTATGACCTGTCTCTCAGGCTTATCAATGGTTAATCTATCAAACATCTTCTCAAGTTTACGAAGCACTTGATTTGAGGTGGAAGCTTCTTCCTTTATAGTCACCTTCTTCTCAGTCTTCGTTCTAGCTCTCTTAGCTAACAGATTTTCCTCCACACTTACTGCAATTTTCTACATGTCATCCAATGTAGTCGGGTCTCTTTCTCTCAATTGATATGCCATGCCGGGATCAAAACCATTGGGAAATTTGATCAAAGCCAACCCCATAGGCAGCTTGATATCAGATGGAATGGCATTATAAACAGTATTGAATCTAACACAATAATCCTGGACACTTTCACCAACATTTCTCTTTATGTATTCATACTCAAAAAGGATTTGGAATGGATTTTTCTTTACCTCCCAACGATCCAGAAATTGTCTTTGAAGTACTTCCAATGAGTTGATTGTTCCAGAAGGCAATGCTCTGAACCACTTTCGCACTTTGCCTCCAAAATATTGCACAAATAATCTCATAGTTACATTCTCTTCATCTATCTCGTGGAGATCAAAGAAATCACTCATCCTATCGACATGTTGTTGTGTTGTGACGCCTTGGGGATGTGGGAGGAGTTGGAACAAAAATAGCCACTAATGTGGCCTGTGTATGAGGTGTCGAAGATGGTGAAGAAATTCTTGATGTTTGAGGTGTAGAAAGGGTGGATGAGGGTGAAGGCACTACAGATTTCTGATTAGATATGGTAGGCTGCACCGGAATGGTGGGAATAAAAGGAGGCTCAGTAGGAATTTCTGAACCAGACACCACAGCGGATGAACCAAGAGTAGCAGATGCAAATTCTAAGAACTTGGGAATATTGGTAGCCACAATTGAAGTTTGGAGATTCAGAACATAAGCATCAATTGATCAATTAGCTCTTTCAGTTTCAAGATCTTTGACAAACTGCGGATTTAGAGTAGTAGCACCAACTGCACTTTCAGACTTAGTTTCAAACAACAATAGCTCAAAATGTTCATCAAATGGGAAATCTTCAATATATTCAAAAACAACCAGGCATGAGTGAGATCTAAACATAATAATCACAGAACTTTCTTGGCGGAGAATTCTTGGAATGAGATTTGGGTTTTCATACACAGGAGGAGAATCAAGATCAGGATTGGCCCTGGTGTATCTTCTAGAAGCCAGTGTGTTGAATTGTTCCCAAAAATCAAATCGACATTATCAATTTGTCAACCTAGTGAATTCTAAATTCATCATCCAAAAGTCTATAATTGTTTAATGTATTGGGGCAATGTGCAAGTCAGATGTTCAGTTTATAAAACTAAACCAGAGATTGACTGAAACAACATTCATCTACTTATGCACTCGCAAAGCAAGAGCAGTTCGAAGGCTACCTGGCTAACTTCAAGCTCCGCCAATAGTTTATAAAGCAAAAAACACTAACCAACAAACTTTTCTTCCCCAGTGCGGTTGCCACTATGTTAGGGCTTGGATCTACCTCAAGCTAAGAAAGGCAGGTCTAGGGTAACATCAAACCACCCTGTTGGGCCTCAAAATCGTCCCTATTTTCCCTCCATTATTCACTTATATCTTCACATTTTACCTTCATGTCACCTCCATTCCACCTCCATATCATTACATTTACCTCCTTATTGGGTCATAACTATGTTTTTCCAAAGTTTATTAATTCTTAACATTTTTAAGTGAATTTATGGCTAAAACTTAGAAAATTATATGCTTATACTTATACCTAACAAATAGAATGAGTTTGTTGACATGTGTAGGTACAAAGGAAGCTTCCAAGGCATCCTTATGTGGCACTCTATGCTCAAATTCGAATTTGAGAAGATCATGAACCTCATGGAGAATATCATGGACCTCATGGAGGAGATCATGGAGGATAGGGTTAGGTGTCACCATTGGTTGAGAAATATGTGGGTCAAAGGAGAGAATAGTGGGTTTGCATTTATGATGTTGTTATCATAGTTCTTGTATAAATAGGAGTGCCTCCTCCATTCCAAAGGGGAGGACTCTTAGAGCATTGTATCCAATTTATGATGGAATAAAGCTTCATTTGACATATATTTTCATTATGTAGTTTTAGAAATAGTTTTCCATTATGTAGTTTTAGATATAAGTTATCTTAATGTAGTATATGGAATGGCTTGTCACTTTGTTCTTAGGAGAATTGAGCTCACTCTAGAAGGAGCAAAGGAGCATGTTGTTTCATATTAGATCTTATTTTATTTAATTGCTTAGAAGTTTGAGGATTGGTTTGATGAATGAATTTTCAATTAGAGTCTTATCAACATATGAGAGGACAACCAAGAGTCTAAGTTAGACTCTCTCTCTCTATTTGATTTGTAATTGGAATTCATCTTTTTTCTTTTATGTTTCAAGTTATTTAGTTTACGCTTATGGATGAATTTTAGTCTAATCTAGATTAGTACAAGAGAGGACAATCAAGAGACTAAGTTAGTCTTTCTCTCTTTGAGTCTAAACAACAACTAAAGTTCATTCCCTTGTTTGCATTTCAAGTTTCTAGTTTTATGGTTTCTCTATGATACTGTAGGGAAGGATAACCAGGATCTCCTAAGTTAGGAACCTCTTCCCTTTCATATTATATTGAACCGTAGATAATTTAATTAGACGTAGAGTTAGTCGCCTACTCCTACACATATAGTGCTAGCATCATCAAAAGCTTACGAGTTTCCCTGGTCGATATTTAATGCAGCAATTTAAGCCCAATAAATTGCCCAACATTTTGGCGCCGTTGCCGGGGATGGTGCTACGGGATTAGGCATTAGAATTTAATTCGGTATTTATTTTTCTTTAGACAAAATAACTTGTGAGACCTGGTGACAGCAGGATCTTCACAGAGTTTAAGTTTAAGTTTTTTTTATGTTTTAGTGTTTAGCTAGCTTTAAATTTCGTCTTTTCAAAAAAAAAAAAAACACCCCCCTGCATGAATAAAAACAAATCAATCGATAAGTATGCTCTCTTCCTGCGCTTCGTGCGATCAAGAAAATCAGAAAGTCTATTGATTTTGTTCAAATAAAAAAACACTCTTGCTGGAGAATTAAATAACGAATTTTGTGAATGAAAAAACAAACATCTTTAAATTTTTAGATGAAATTTTGTTTCTTTATTTTAGATTTTATAAAAATTTTAGTTTTTTTTATTTTAGATTTAAAAAATAAAAAAATAAAAAAATTAGTTTTTTAGTTTTAGATTTACAAAATAAAAAAAAAATCTTTTAGATTTAAAAAAATAAAAAAATGCCACAAATAATAGTAATTATGTATCATAACCATATTATTATTAAAAAAAAAACTACCATTTTGTTTTTGTTATTTCTTAGATATAAAAATTTTAACCATTTTCTTTTGTTTTAAAAAAATAAATATCATGTTTTTGCTTTTTGCCCTGTTTTTTTTAGATATTTAAAAAAATGCAAAACATAATTAAAAAAAAAATATAAAAAATTACATTTTTTTTTTTTAGATATTTTTTTAAAAAAATGGCGCAAAAAAAAAAAAAAAATCTTAAAAATTCATTTTAACAATTAACCATTTTTTTTTATAGGATTACCATTTTTCAACGACCTGGGAAAACAATAGCAGGGAGCTGATAAGTGAGGCTCTTGCCACCACCAGTGGGCAAATACTATCAGTTCGCTGGGTAGATCCCTGGACAATGGAATCTTTGCATTTGCATGGGCGATACAGACAAATTTTCAGCAGCTTCAGTCATTGCCTGGCTTATGTATACAAGAGAAACATACAAATCCTAATGTGAATATATTTGAGAAGTGCGGAAGGAAAAAATTGGAGGTTCCAGTTTCAGGATACACTTCGATTTCTGGTGTGGATCCAAGCTGCCAATGATTTCCATGTTTAAAATGTCTCACTCTTCGCAGTGTGAATATTTCTGCATTGGATTTGAGCCTTTTGTTGACTGCATGCCCTAAGCTTGAGTCCTTTTCACTCATAAAACCCAGAAATCGCCATGTCTGATTCTCAAGCAGTGATAGCAAGAAGGGCTCTCATCGACGCTCTGCCAGTGATTCAAACAGGATGATCCTGATGTGGATCAAAAGCAAAAAAAGCAGCACTTTGCTCAGCGTTCTCGAGTTCGGAAACTTCAGTAGATTTCTGAACTTGAAAGAAATGTCAGTGCTTTGCAGGCCGAAGAGTCAGAAGTGTCAGCCGAGTTGGCTTTCTTGAATCAGCAACGCCTTATTTTGACTTTAGAGAATCAGGCTCTCAAGCAGCGTATAACAGCAAGATTCCTATGCTAGTGCTTCAAATACTCAAGGGAATGGATATACAGTTGATAAGGGTTCAGTAGTTGAAGAAAAGAAGAAACCACGGCCAAAAGATCTGTATGGCAGGACTCTACCAACCGAAGAGGAGTTTGAAGTGTTAAAGAATGCACCTTTGGAGTTGAGATCCCGAATGTGAAATGCTTACCATGTGGTACATATGGCCACCGAAGTGGTGATCGAGAGTGCCCATTGAAGGATGCAATAATGCCCAATGAGGAAAGTCGGTTGAAGAGGGATGATCCTTTGACCACACTCAAGGCACATACAGCCTCTGATGAGCCCATAACGTGGGAGCTTAAGCAACAGCCAGGAGCTATAAGCCCTCCCCGTGGTGGATTCAAGTTAGACGATCCAAACCAGCAAATAATTCCAGAAGACATTTTTGGCGATTTCTCAAAAGATAAGTTGAAGAAAAAATCCAGAAAGAAACAAAGGAAAAGGAAGCAGCACCATTCTGTTTCTTTCACATCAGCAAGCTCAGACTTTGATCATCGGCATAAGAAACGGAAGCAACACAATTCTAGCCCTAGCATGACTTCAGATTCAGAGTAAGTGCAACGATGCTATTTCACTGCCATAGTTGGCCCAAATTTCGGAGCTGTTTGCTCTAGATGATTATGAAGCTAGATTTTTATGTTGTAGTAGTTCCGGAACCAAAACACATGTAATTTGCTTGCGATAATTGTTGAGAATCTTAGCGCTCAACAAATCCCAGCAAATCTTCCGATTCTAGCTGAGATCCTGGAGAGACTGTAGGAAATCATAAATTTAGAGGATTTTTCTCTCATTAAGTTTCCTAGCAATCTTCCGATTCTAGCCGAGATCCTGGAGAGATTGTAGGAAATCATAAATTTGGAGGATTTTTCTCTCATTAAGTTTAGCGGATGCATACAAAACTGCGGACAGTTTAAACAGTTTGTTGGAGTAGAGGTCCCCGGTCACGTCTCTGCCCTTTATATAGAGGTCTTCCCCTTCGCAATTTACATAACCAAACTGTTGGAGTCTTCGATTGCATCATACTTAGCGATACGGGATTTTTTTTTTCGTTTGTGATTTTCGTGAGGGGTTTTGCTGCCTCGTCTTGGTTTCCTGAGGGATAGCTGAGAGATTTACTGGATCGGAGTCGTTTCCAGGCTTAAATCATCAGTTTTATTATACAAAAGGCTGAATGTTCTGATGGAGACCAAAGGCGGTAAAAAGAAGTCTAGTAGTAAAAGCCCTCAATACGAAACCCCTTTAGGCTACAAGATTGAAGACGTTCGACTAAACGGTGGCCTCACATTAGACCCATCGAAGCTGTGGGAAAGAGAACTCATCAAGCAGGAGCTGGACCGAATGGTTTAGGAGCTTGGTGATAATCGATCAGATCCGCTACTTTTACTTATGGTTGGTTGCTATTTAATATAGTTTATTTATTTTTTTATTTACAACTTACAAAAAAAAATAAAAATTCTTAAAAAGCAGCATAAATAATAAATTAAAAAAATGTTTTTAATTTGTTATTTAAAACAACCAAAAAAAAATAATAATACTAATGCATATTGTGTGTGGCTTTGTAATTAGTTTTTTTTCTTTATAATTTTTTGTAACAAAAAAAAAAACGATATAAAAGTCAATAATAAAATTGAAAAACATTGTTTTTAATTTATTTAAATAAAAACATTGTGTGTGTTGATTTTTTAATATTTTATTTAAATAAAAATAAAAATCTTTTTGTGTGTTGATTTATTGTAAATTTTGGTCATAAAGAAACTCAAAAGGCAAAATAATTTTTATTTTTATTTTAATAAAATTTTTTTTTTGTATTTTTATTCATAAAATTATTATTTAAAAAAAAAAAAAAAATACTAACTTCTTTTGAATTTTTTTTATTAAGATTTGATAAATACAATTTTGATCGATTTTTAAAAATTTTCAACTTAAAATTATAAATTAAAATTTATGTTTTTAATTTATTAAGAAATTTAAAAAATAAATAATCACATAAAAAATTATGTTTTCATTCAACAAAAAAAAAAAAAAATTCACAAAATTCACACAGCGTTGCAAATAAAAAAATAGGATACTTGGAAACACATTTTGAAAATCGATTGGAGGATTCTTTCGATAGCTTCAAACTTGGCTCTTTGTGTCAGTTAACTCATGAAATGCTTTTATGTGACATATTAATATGCAGAAAGGTGCCCATACTTCTAATGTCAATCTTTTTGTGGAGCACATTTCATGACTTATCTGACAGGGAGTATTATTTTACATGGTTGTTTTTAAGAATGGATTGAAATTGATAACATGAATTGAGTTACTTTCAACACTTTGATTTTTCCTAAATTTGTTTTATTTGGTATGAAATTTTTGCATAAGAATCATGAAGAAAATGCGCAATTCTTCTTGAGCACACTTATGTTTTCTTTGTACCAAGTTTTTTTACAGGTTACAGGATAATCAAGTGATCATAAGGAGATTACATTATGTGCACAATTGGTCTTCCAAAGACTAATTCATGAAAAAATTCTCAAGACAAATCCATCTCCACAACCACTACCTTCCACCTCCCTTTCTGAAACAATTTTGAATCCCACCAATTGTACATCCATAAAGCATGACATTTCCATATCCATTTTTCACAACAAGAGTTCTTAATCATCCACCATGCATTTCCTTACATTCATTTCTTACAAGCTTAATTCCATTTCCATTTTCTTCACCATTCCCCTTCATTTCCACCAATAAAACTCTGCTTGAGTCAAAGTCCTAGAGTCTATGTATCATTGAAAAAAAAACACCTAGAGGCTTGCATGCCTTAATGGCAAGTACTCTTGCCAATGAACAATGGGAGTACATTAATATCCCTTGTTCGTTGGA
>APFE031056390.1:88758-102193 GCA_000404065.3 Pinus taeda | reverse complement strand
AAGAGAGGACAATCAAGAGACTAAGTTAGTCTTTCTCTCTTTGAGTCTAAACAACAACTAAAGTTCATTCCCTTGTTTGCATTTCAAGTTTCTAGTTTTATGGTTTCTCTATGATACTGTAGGGAAGGACAACCAGGATCTCCTAAGTTAGGAGCCTCTTCTCTTGCATATTATATTGAACCGTAGATAATTTAATTAGACATAGAATTAGTCGCCTACTCCTGCACATATAGTGTTGGCATCATCAAAAGCTTACAAGTTTCCCTGGTCGATACTTAATGCAGCAATTTAAGCCCAATAAATTGTCCAACACACCCTTAACCTGGTAGCTAGCCCTACCAGGTCGGGAGAGGGCTCTCTCCGTGTTAATCCTAGAAAATTATAGCAAATGAGGCTTGAGATGATTGATGTAAAGACTAATTTTAGGCTAGGTATATGCTCAAAGGAGCTTGATTGAATTTTATTTTGGTTTGCTGGATCAAATGTGAAAGGCAATTTTGGGTCTGGGGAAAGGACTCAATCTTGTAGAGATTTCTGTGGGGTGAGGTAAGAAAATGCTTTAGTACTTTGAAATAAGTGAAATGGAAAGTCTTAAGACTAGTGAGGAGTTGGAGAGGGCATGAAAGTATTAGGAGTCCTCTTCAAACAGTTGAAAACATGTAAAACCAAATAAACCCTAAGGTAGAGCACTACAACATCAATGAATTCCACCTTTATACTTGATTCATTTAGTTAATCTAAAAAGAAAGAGATGATGGCACACATAAACACATGTAAACTTGAATCACATAAGGAAAAACAATACTAAATCACCTTGCCACAAGAATCCCACAAAATGCTTCAAACCCTGGTCTATTTCCTTGCCAAACTGCAGAGATGGATGTACAATAATGCTCAAAGCATTCACAAGAGTCCAACATTTACAAATGACTGAAAAAACACATGATATAGACTTCCAAACCACCTGTTCTATCCATCAGGGGTCGAATCAATGAGCCTAGGAGCTATTTCAACAAGATCTAAACTAGAAACTAAAAAATAGACAGTGGAACAGCGTGCCTCTAAAATCATGGAAACTGATTCGTTCAGTTCAAAACTACCTATACATGATGCATCTACCTCCTGCAGTCAATTTCATCATTTTTACATCAAAGTACATTCATTTACATCAATTTACATCATGAGTTTGACCATGAGAGAAAAAATTCAAACTAGGAAAAAACTAGGCGAAAACAGAGTTTTTAAGCAAAATTGGCACTTTTTTATCCTATGCATAGCGCCACTTTTTCTGTGCATAGCGCTTTTTCCCAGCTGAATTTGGAGGCCTTCCCTTCACCAAATTTTCTCCAAGTGGGCTTGTTGGAAAGGTCCGTACAAGTGAAATTTTTGAATTTGTTATCCATTTTCCCCTCCAAAAATCAGTTCTCCCAACGCTGCTTCTTGTGTGGCCAAAAAGTGGCAGAGAGGGCATTTTTGAGGTGTTTTTGACCCTTTTGGAGGCCTAAAACTTGTCAAACTTCCTAGTAATTTTTGAGTATGCATAATTTTTCATGAGGAATCCAAAAATGTAAAGTTTTCCTCCATAGGAGGTTCCTATCAAAAGCGAGCACCAAGTGGCGCTACGCACCTACCAGAAAAACCTGTTTTTCAATGAAAAATTCAAAATTGCCAAAACGTTTGCCAAATTTCTTGAAATTTGGCATGAGTGATCTGCATCAAATACTATGTTGGGCCATTGAAGCTTTAGCCAAGATCTTGAGCCTATATTTCTTTTTCTTGCTCCTCAAAGTCTTCTTCAACTTGGCTTTTAAGCACCTTATCCTAGTTGTGCAAATTTTGTTTCATGCCAAATAGTGATATGCCATGTGCCGTAACACATTTTTCTCCTTATTGGCTTTCTCAAGCAGCTTCTCCAAGTGCATATTCACCCTCTCTAGCCACGATTCTCAGTCAACATCAATCTCTTTCTCATGGGATGTCAATTTGACTTTCTTTCTTTTTGTTGCTTGCTTGTTTTCCCTTATGATTTGCAGCTCCATGATTGTCTGTTTATCCTCCAACTGCCTATTCCATTGCTCAAGGTAATTAATGATCCACTTAGCGCTTTCAAGGTTAAGTGATAAGTCATGGATGTCAGCTTTTTGTTCTTTGATGATCTCTTTGAGTTTTGAGCTTTGGGAGCCCAAGTCAGTATCATCCTCCTGAATCAAAATGAAATCTCTATCCTGGCCTTCAGAAGGCCCTTCCTCATGCAATGGTTGCTTCCTTTTATCCTATACCTACTCTGCTGAAGAAAGCAAAGCCTCTTTCACCCCAGGTGAAGATAGCATTTGCCTATCATCTAATGAAGGAAACGAGACCCTTTCCACCCCAGGTGGAGTTAATACTCGTTTTGCAGCTGCAAATAGCCTCCTTGTGCCCTTTTCATAAGTGACAAATACTAACACACCTATAGTTTGAGTCTCATGAACTTCTTGCTGATTTGAAGGCCCTCCTGCCTCTTGAAATATTGATGGGATCACTTGAGGGCTTTTGAAAACCTCATGTGAAATGAAAGCATCCCATGAAACATTCAACAAGCTCAGCTGATGCAAAACAACAATCTTGATCAATGCAAAGTGACAAATGTTGTTGTATTGTTGATGAGGAGGTTTTCTTTTCACCAATGTGGTCATTTTCTCAACATTTCTGCATATGAAATAGGGGAGGCTCATCATCCTCACTCTAGTGAAATGCATCAATAATCTAACATGATAAGTGTACACGCGAGAAAATCTCCATTCACAGCTGAAGTATTTGATAATGAGCTTCATGAGTGGAGCATAAGTGTCCTGTAGGTATCTGAAAGGAAAGACCCTACTAATTTACTTTTGATAACTAACCTTGATATAAGGCTCATAATGCTCTTTGTCCACAAGTTGTCCTTTGTTCCACTGTTCACCCACATTAGGAATACCTGTTGCTTCAGCTATAGTTTCAGGTGTCAAAGTGAAGGAAACACCTACTAAGTTGACCTAGCCATTCTGAAGATGAAGGACAAATAGTCTAGCAAGTTCATGGTGATATTTCACCTTTCCACCATCTCACAAAATTGGTAGCAAGACTGATGTTTAAAGCATGTTACTGCAAGAGGGCAAGCTAGTAACTATGTGAGTGTAGTGGGCTCCTCCCGAATGTGTTTTCCTCCCTTATGTGGTTTTCTTGGTGCATGAATCTCTTGGGAGGAATCACTCACAGTTTCCTCATCCCTTTCATAAACTGAATCTATTTCCATATTTGCCACTGTATGGTGTAAAATGATGAGTATGAAGAGATTTTATTTCAAGAATAGGTGATTGTTGTTTGAGGAGTGGGACTGATGAGTGGAGGATTTTGATGCTAGCTGTAGGGTTATTAGGGAGTGATAGAGTTTTGTAAATGAGGATTAGGGTTTGGGAAATAGTGGGAATTAGGTGTTAGGGTTTTAGGGATAGGGGGTAGGATGAGTGTAAATGAGAGAGGGAAAGGGAAATAAAATTTAGGGAAATTTAGTGGATAGGGATGGGATATGGGAGAATTATGTAGGGGAGTAAAAATAGCAAGAACGACAAAATTGCAAAACCATAGACAGTTTTGCAATGCAACTGTGCAACAAACTAGGGTTTGATTTTACACCTATCAAAACACCATCAAGGAGGACTAAATCTCTTGTAATGGCAAAATGGGGGGTTTTACTTACTTGAGGAATGACATTTGCAAGATTTTGGAGCTTAAGAAAGTTGGTTGGATGAAATTTTGGCTTGGCAGACTAGTGCGCCGCACCAACACCCAGGTGGTTCACGCCAATTCAAGTTCCTTTGTAATTTCTGCGTCCGTTGCGCAGCGCCAAGCAGGTGTGCCGCGCCTAGGGAAATTTCAAAGTTTTGTTGCAATTTCTCTCCTTTCGCCTCAAAAATGCAATTTTCTCTTGCTCTCTCTCTCTTTGAGCAAAAATGAAGTCTTTAACACAATGAACACTTTATATACCTTTTGACTTTAATTTTTCATTTAGAAAACCCACTGTCTAAAGTTTTCTTTTTCACTTTGTTCTTTAAAAACTCTGTTTTGCAGTTTGGCTCTCTTTTTGAAATTTGATGGACTAATGCTTGGATTTTCTTGTTTCTTTTGCAGGAGCTGGAGTGCAGGAGTTTGGCAAGGTGACCCAGGGCTGCAGTTCTGAACTTATTACATATAGGAAAATTAAAATTATATGAAATTTTTATACATAAAACATAAAAACTCTGTTTTTCCTCAAAACAGAGTTTTGAGAAAAAATCAATCACCAAGTATATCATTATTGAAATTTTGATGCTGAGACCTTATTAGACCTCCTCATGTGCCTGCTGACGATTATTGAGTTTTTACATGACTATGGTGGCAATCCCTAGACCTAATGAGACTTAAAACCCTAAAAATGGATTTTGCAAATGTAAACACAAAAAATGACTGTAAATGACCTGAACTTGTGAAAATAGGCCAGCAGGTAAAGATCATGAGAGAAATGTGATAATATGCCACTACCATCAGATGATCCATGATCCTAATGGAATGCAGCTGATCGGATGAGACACCTAGAATGCATGTAAAAAGACAATTTTTATCACTGGTGGAGGGATGAAGATACTAACACTAACAAAAATCAGAAACATTCATTTTATGTGTGCAATTTGATTTCATAAGGATAATCACACTTGCAGTAACTAAGCACTTATTTCAAGAATTAAATGTCATGTGCAAGAAGCTCTGATCTAGTGCAAGAACTAGTTTCTTGCCACGGGATCTGAGTGCTCTGAACCTGAGAAAGTTCAAGCCCTTGCACGAAGTAAAACACTTTTAGTACAGACACCATTTATACCCTCTGCATAAATCTTTGTTCCTGCACTAGTGCAAGCAGACTATGATAGTGCAGGACAGATTAGTGCAAGAAGGAAATGTCTACATAAGCAGGCTTGAAGGGCCCATCTGATGAGACTGCTAAAGTGTCTCTGCTAAAGAAAAGCACACACTCAATAGTTAAATAATAGTTAGCTAGAGTGATTGTCCCTTTATTTCTAAATCTTTTTTGCAAATTTATTCTTCCTTGTTCCAGTCTTTGATTATTTTGATGGTTTAAGTTGCCTTTTTCCTCTTTTTAGTTTGATTCTGCAATCTTTCCTGGCATTACCTATGCTTCGTCTCTAAGTTTAAGAACCCCTCGGGTTGACAATTTACGTGTTGAGGAGTTTGCTTAAGTGTAATTCCTGCACCCAACACTTGATGCTTTTAACAACAACTAGGTGTGATATAATGTGTTGGTGTCAGGATTTATAGAGATGCCAAAGGAGACACATTAGAAAGCAACCAAAAGAATACAAAGGTATGTCAAAGGGACAAAGAAACATGGTATTTTGTACACCACAATGAATGATTTAATCTAGTTGGTTACACTGACATTGATTGGGGAGGAAGTGTTGATGATAGAAAGAGCATGCCAAGCTATGTATTTCACATGGGTTCAAGATCCATTTCATGGGCTTCCGAGAAGCATCCAATAGTGTCATTATCAACAATAGACGTTGAATATGTCACTGCAACAACAACAACATGTCAAGTAGTTTGAATGAAAAGAATGTTGAAGAATTTATGACAGGAACAAGAAGGGATGACAAGTGTAATTTAGTATGACAATAATTTTGCAATTGTGTTATCCAAGAATTATGTTTTCCATAAAAGGAGAAAACACATTGACACTAAGTATCATTTCATTAGAGATTTTATTAACAATGTAGAAATTGTTTTGCAGTGTTACAAGTCACATGAACAGTTCACAAACATCTTCATAAAGTCGTTGGCAAGAGATAATGTGTCCATGATTCTGAGAAATTGTTTGGGTATAGTGAATTTCGGTGGTTGTGATTAAAGGGGGAGTGTTGGAAATTTACTCCCAACCACTACGTTAAACAACTAACAACAACCATTTTCAGGAAGTACGCAAGCAAATCAAGCAAGCAGTGTTTTGCAGCAGGGAGAAAATTTTGTTTTTTAGCTAAAGGAATGTCAAGTTAATGTTTCGTGGGCCCAAAGACATAGAGTTGGCGATTATTAAGCCCAGGTCATTACTACACAACTAGAGTATTTACTGCACAGTGAAGAAAAAGTAAAAAATATAAATTTTTGAGCATGCCTGCTATACCTTGCATTTATTTTTGTCTTGTCATGAAAAAGTTAAATTCACCACACAAGTCATACGAAGTTTCCATATTTTTAAATTAATGTAACAACATAAGTCTTTTTGTGCAACAAAGTTGTTTTAAGGGGATTGAAGTTCTACAGACAAGAAGAAGAAGAAAATAGTAGAGAATAGTTTTATTGGCTAATACAGTTACAACACAAAACATAAAGCAGTTACAGTGTGTAAATTTTTTGTCTTTCAGTGAATGCGCTGAAGTCCCAATTTTTATCTTTGTACTTGTTTTTGCCTCCCATAGAATCATAATATAAAGTATCTTAAGTCCCAATTTTTATCTTTGTAATTGTTTTTGCCTCCCATAGAATCTTAATACAAAGTATTTTATTTGCATGCTCAATCAAAGAGCCATATTTATAGTTTTACTGTGCATCCATGCTTTACTCTGTTTTATAGCATGTTGTTACTTTGTTTTAGTCTATTGTTATTGTGCATAAATTTTCTAGGTTTTACACTCTAACTCAAAACCAAACAATGTCGAAGAGGGAGGGGTGGAGAGAGCATGCATGGGGAAGGGGGACGCTAGACTAGGAGGAAATATATAGTGCCATGATGCAGTGAAAGCCCAAGTAAGAGCCGGGCGCAAGGGCTTAAGGAAGGAGATTGAATTAACAATAGGAAAGCTAAGCTATATCCATGCCCCAAATGTAAACAGCTGAAAGAGAGAGAGGTCGCATTGGCCTTCAAATTTATAGTCAAAATCAAACCTTTCATGTAGCAAAAAGCCAAACCACAACCTTACAACCATAACCATAAAGTATGGAGTACCACAATAGAGAGAACATCGATAATTCAAACCTGATTTGTGCCAAATCTTGTTGAAGTACAGGCCGCACACTCTCCACCTCCATAAATGACAAATTAGCATGGTGCACCAATGCTGTAATGATGCACAGGTTCTCATTTTAGCCCTCCACCTTCAACTCCATGCATTGGCATGAATGTCATCATCTGCAAACTTAACTTTCAACAGTGCACTATCCTAAATAGCACATCAATTAACATTCTCTACGACCTCTTGCACTTATGCTTGCATTAATGTTCTTGGGAGAGGGCTAGCCACATCTACATTTATTCTTGGTGGGACAGTGGCCATGCGCTCCCTCATCTATTCATTCCATGACACTAGACACCAGTTAAAAAATGAAATATAATCGTTATAAATCAATAGAAATTCCAAATGCTTTGTTAGAACATTAATCACGCTTGATCGTATGACAGCGATAGTAGGCAGGGAGTCGGCAAGTCATCAATGTCAGTGGGCGGGAGTCGGCAAGTGTTGGTGAAAAATAAATGATAGTCCACAGATTTCATTGTAGAAACTCTAGCTCAATCTATGTATAAATGTATGTGTTTGTGAATGCAATGATTAAGCTCTTCCCAAGCCTTCATATTTTTGTCATGGTATTAGAGCTGAGGGTTTCGGCTGTGGCTGCTAGGAAGAGGCTTGGTGTAGGCCCAAGCCTGAGGACATGAAAGAGTTGTTGCCACTGTTACCGCTGATGGTGTCATGGTAATTGATGGTGGTTTCGTTACCGCTGATGTTGTGAGAGTCTGCCGGCTGCAACATGGGGCCATTAATCTTGGTGTTCATGTTGTCATCTATTGTGGAATAGAGTTGTTGGCCAATTAGATAGAGGCTAGCATGTGAGGCATATGAAGAGCATTGTAGGCATATTTAGTTGAGCGTTGAGCATTGTCAGAATGTTGATTGAGTGAAGCCACAGTTGTGGCAAAGGAAAACAAATTTCCGTAGTGGGTTAATTAGATGTGCCTAGGGCGTGAACAGAGAAGTCGACAATGGAGGCGTCGGAGTAGATTGTCTATTGAGGTGGAAGAACGTGGAGCTACCACCAGATTTCTTGCATTAAGAAATCTCAATTTGTTGATGTGCCATTGTTTTGTTATCGCTTGCACATCGTGGAGGATATTTGTATCTTTGTCAACTATTGCTTGTTGGTGGTGCTCGGTGTTCGGAAGGTGTTGGTTGTTGTGTTCCAAGCCAAGAAGGAGTGAAAGAGGCATTGATCTTTGAAGGTGCTCAAATATTTGTTTTGCATTTGTTGTGGAAGGCTCAGCGTCATCATTGCTGCCTACTATAACGAATAAGGGCAAGATGCAAAAATCGCCAGATTCGACGAAACAACCATGAAGTCATTCTTGTTATATAATCCCAGGTTGTTTTTCAGAATCCCGTCTTGCTAGTAGAGTGAGCATTGCTGCCCCATTTCAGGGCGAGCAAAAACGTCTCTATGCCTACATCTAGTTTGAAGTGGTGAGTTTGTTAGTGCTCAATCCCGAGAGGAGAAGACAAAGGTTAAAGCTTGTTTGTGTAAAACTATGGTTGCCACCGTGTCAGGAGAGACGACTAGAAAGTCACTGGTTTGATTGGAGTACAATGAGTGGGATAATGTTGGATACTGATATGTTTTATGATGCATTTTTAGAGAGCCCATTTGGAAGTATTTTTGGGCCTGGTAATATTTTTTTATTCCGGTAGTATTTTTGAGTCATAAGAATTATTTGATAAACATAATGGTTTTATTAATAACCATGAATATCAGGAGGTGTAGTCTATTCCACATGATCCTGCAATCACTCAGATTAAAACTTCCTTCTCTCAAAACCCAATTGTTAGAAATTTGATTGGATCTGCCTCGATCCAAATTAGAAATTTTGTTGATCCGTCATTTATGAACTACCGCAATAGAGAGAACATCGATAATTCAAGCTTGATTTGTGCCAAATCTTGTTGAAGTCCAGGCCACACACTCTCCACCTCCATAAATGACAAATTAGAATGGTGCACCAATGTTACAATTATGCACAGTTTCTCATTTTAGCCCTCCACCTTCAACTCCATGCATTGGCATGAATGTCATTATCTACAAACTTAATGTTCAACAATGCACTATCATGAATAGCACATCAATTAACATTTTCTATGACCTCTTGCACTTATGCTTGCATTAATATTCTTGGGAGAGCATTAGCCACATCTACATTTATTCTCGGCGGGACGGTGACCATGCCCTCCCTCATTTTTTTGTTCCATGACACTGGATACCTATTAAAAAATGAAATATAATCGTTATAAATTGATAGAAATTCCAAATGCTTTGTTAGAACATTAATCACTCCAGATCGTATGGCAGTGATAGTTGGCAGGGAGTCGGCGAGTGTTGGTGAAAAATAGATGACAGTCCATAGATTTCATTGTAGAAATTCTAGCTCAATCTATGTATAAATGTATGTGTTTGTGAATGCAATGATTAAGCTCTTCCCGAGCCTTCATATTTTTGTCATGGTATCAGAGCCGAGGGTACCGGATGTGGCTGCTAGGAAGAGGCTTGGTGCAGGCCCAAGCCTGAGGACGTGAAAGAGTTGTTGCCACTGTTACCGATGATGGTGTCGTGGTAATTGATGGTGGTGTCATTGTTGCTGATGTTGTGAGAGTTTGTCGGCTGCGACATGGGGCCATTGGTGTTCGTGTTGTCATCTGTTGTGGAATAGAGTGTTGGCCAATTAGATAGAGGCTAGCATGTGAGGCATATCAAGAGCACTATAGGCATATTCAGCTGAGCGTTGAGCATTGTGAGAATGCTAATTGAGTGAAGCCATAGTTGTGGCAAAGGAAAACAAATTTCCGTAGTGGGTTAATCATATGTGCCTGGGGCGTGAGCAGAGAAGGCGACGGTGGAGGAGTTGGAGTAGATTGTGTGTTGAACATGGAAGAATGTGGAGTTGCCACCAAATTTCTTGCATTAAGAAATCCTGATCTACTGATGTGCCATTGTTTTGTTATCATCTGCACATCATGGAGGATATTTGTCTCTTTGTCAACTATTTCTTATTGGTGGTGCTCGGTGTTTGTAAGGTGTTGGGTGTTGCGTTCCAAGCCAAGGAGTGAAAGAGGCGTTAATCTATGAAGGTGTTGTTGTGGAAGGCTCAGCGTCGTTGTTGTCCCCTGCTGTAAGGAATAAGGGCGAGACGTGAAAATCACCAGATTCGATGAAACAACCATGAAGTCGTTCTTGCTATATAATCTCATGTTGTTTGCAGAATCCCATCTAGCTGGTAGAGTGATCATTGCTGCCCCATTTTAGAGCGAGTAAAAATGGCTCTGTGCCTACATCCAGTTTGAAGCGGTGAGGTTTTTCAGTGCTCAATCCTGAGAGGAGAAGACAAAGGTTAAAGCTTGTTTGTGTAAAACTATGGTTGCCACCGTGTCTCGAGAGACGAGTAAAAAGTCATCGGTCTGATTGGAGTACAATGAGTAGGATAATGTTGGATATTGATATTTTTTATGATGCATTTTTGGAGAGCCTATTTGGAAGTATTTTTGGGCCTGGTAATATTTTTTATTCCGATAGTATTTTTGAGTCACGAGAATTATTTGATAAACATAATGGTTTTATTAATAACCATGAATATCATGAGGTGCAGTCTATTCCACATGATCCTGCAATCACTCAGAGTAAAACTTGCTTCTTTCAGAACACAATTATTAGAAATTTGATTGGATCTGCCTCTAAGATGGCTGCGACAATGGAGGATACAACCATAGCTGTTGTTCAGAGGCCGCTCATGGTCGAAGATGAGTACATTTTGGTGGTTCTTTCTCATGGAAATTGAGGAGATCATGAATTGGATTACCTTGTTTTCATTGTTCAGGATGTTGCCTTGCATCTCAATCTAGAAAAGGTTGTTGATGTTAAGTACGTAAGCGAAGAGTAGTTAAGGGAGCTCATAAGGAAAGCAATAAAGATGAAGATGAAACAACATTCGCAAATGAACAAGCATGGACCCTTTAGCAAGAAGGCAAAAATGAAACATACCGTTGTAGACTGAGACCAGCAAGCAAGTTAAAGTTTAGGCCATCATGATTAAGCGGAAGTGTTAGAACATTAATCATGCCTGATCGTATGACAGCGATAATTGATAGGGAGTCAGTGAGTCATCAATATCAGTAGATGAGACTCAGCAAGTATTGAAGAAAAATAAATGACAATCCTTAAATTTTAAATTTTATTATAGAAACTCCAGCGCAATCTATGTATAAATCTATGTGTTTGTGAATGCAATGATTAAACTCATCCCGAGTCTTCATACTTCTGTCGTGTTTTTCACTCGGAATTTTCCAAAACCCATTTCGACTGTTAATAAAATTGAAATTAAAAGCGTCATATATTTGTGATATCAGTAAGTCCAATAACACATCGAAAATTTGTGGCGTAGTACAAATTTCGCAATTGCTCTTTTATTAAATAAAAGTATAGTGATTATCGTGCCTCGTCTTACTCTTCAAGCATCCCTGATATTTGTAAATAAAAGCACAATAAATTTAAGCCATCGACTCGAAAAAGCCATTCAATTTTTCTTGGGATGCAGCCCAAGTGTTTCCGAGTTCAGTTCAAAACACTTCATCATGTACTCTCAAAAGATGGGCATGTCTTTGATCGAAAGTTCTTAGATTTTTAGATTTGCGGCATGTCTCTTGGGCCAATAATCCTGGGATGGTGCAAAAACGGAAGTTTTGTCCAAGTGAGAAAGAAATGAATTGGCAATATAGGCTAATTCAGAAGCCTAGAATTTTTGTCGAGATGTCGTAGATTTTTGGATGCGTAATTATTTTGAAGGTAGATTTATAGAATATTTTG
The DNA here is from genome assembly GCA_000404065.3 of Pinus taeda. Classification (NCBI taxonomy): domain Eukaryota; kingdom Viridiplantae; phylum Streptophyta; class Pinopsida; order Pinales; family Pinaceae; genus Pinus; species Pinus taeda. Next base: position 90,289 of record APFE031056390.1, on the reverse strand, counting down.
AAATAAATTTATTTTGTTTATGGAGGATTTATTTTATTGTAATTTTTAAAATATTTTGAAATGAATTTTATTCTTTTCGTAAATTTTTGGAATATTTTGATATGAATTTATTTTTATTACAAATTTTTATACTCAGAGACTTAGACGACAATAGTAGAGAATAATTCACAGAGACAGACAAATGGAGAAACAACACAAGATTACTTAATCAGAAAAAACGGAATAGATAAAACAATCACTGGAGAACAGAAATCACTTTGCATTACATAACAGGCTTGGGCCTTGGCTTGCTTTCCTTGGCCAGAGAAATTACAAATTTATAAAGGCAGAAGAAGGATCTAGAATCCTGTGTGTGATTTGGATGGAGATCTGGAATGATATAGAAACCACTGGCGGTGTAGGAGGATCTAGAATTCTGCATGTGATTCTAGAAACTAATGGCGGTATAGAAAGATCTAGAATCCTAGAGATCTAGAAAGATCTGATTTAGAATCCTCCGTGAATTAGGCTTCACACTTAACATTCTCCCACTTGAAGCCAAATAAGAGTCATCAAGTCACACCGAGTCCTACCATGCCTTTACATAACTCATCTTTATTTTGTGGTAGAATCTTAGTGAGCATATCAGCAGGGTTCCTATCTGTATGGATCTTTTCCAAGGATAACTGTTCTTCCTCCAACACATGCTAGATTCAATGGTACCTTAAGTCAATGTGCTTGATTTTTGAATGATATGCTGAGTTTTTCACCAAGCGAATGGCACTCTGACTATCACAATATAACACATACTTGTCCTGCTTTATTCCTATCTCTCCTAGGAATCGCTGCATCCACAACATCTCTTTACAAGCTTTTGTTGCAGCTATGTACTCTACTTCTGTTGTAGAGAGGGCTACTATTCTTTGTAGCTTTGACACCCAAGACACTGTTGCATCTGCAAATGCATACAAATAACCTATAGTGGACTTTTTGGTATCCATATCTCTAGCCATATCTGCATCTGTAAATCCTTCAAGCACAGTCTCATCATGACCAAAACATAAACAATAATGACTAGTACCCTTGAGATACCTTAAAATCCATTTTACTACTTGCCAATGTTGTTTGCCTGGATTGATAAGGAACCTGCTCACTACTCCCACTGAATATGCAATGTCTGGTCATGTGCATTCCATGGCATACATCAAACTACCAACTGCTGAAGCATAAGGAATCTTGCTCATCTCTTCTTTCTCCTTGTCATCACTAGGACATAATTCAGTACTCAACTTGAAGTGGGCTGCCAGTGGTGTACCAACTGGCTTGGCATCCTTCATATTAAACCTGTCAAGCACCTTTTTAATATATTTTTCTTGTGACAACCACAACCTTTTGTTTTTCCTGACACGCATAATCCGCATGCCCAATATCTGTTGTGCTGGTCCCAAATCCTTCATTGCAATATTGCTACCCCAATCTTTCTTCAACCTATTGATCTTATTCTTATCATGCCCAACAATCAACATGTCATCCACATATAACAATAATATGA